>OX333072.1:26988215-27298215 GCA_946863875.1 Alloplasta piceator
GCCTAAGGGGATTTTCGCCATTGAATTCCCCATTTGAAATCGAATGGGGATTTTCCAATGAGGATTCACTTCCCCATTTGAAACGGAATGGGCTCCAATGGGGATTCAATGGAGAAAATCCCTTTAGGCAATTCGGTATTCATCCCCATTGGTTTTTTGTGGGCAATGGGGAATGAAGTGCAATCATCAATGGAGATTCTTTCATATAGTAAAAAAACTCCATACGTTGCCATTGAAAAATCGCCATTCATTCCCCATTGCCAAAATACCCAATGGAGATAAATGCCGAATTGCCTAAGGACATTTTCGTCATTGAATTCCCCATTTACAATCGAATAGGGATTTTTCAATGAGGATTAACTTCCTCCATATTTCAAACGGAATGGGGATTATCCCATGGGCATCAACCGGCAAGAACTTCAGAGTCGCATTAGTGCGGACGTGTCTCTATTCTTTTTTCTATTTTTTTCTATATTTTTTATTTTGTTTAATCTCTTTTTTTTCTTCAAAATGTAGTGTTTTGCGAGGAAAACACCTTTGGTTTTTTTTCGATATTGCGAAAATTAAAATTTCCACGAATTTTTTTGTAATAAAAGTTAAATTTCGTGAGTTTTTTTTTCTTTATGATTTCTGACCATTTTAAAATCATTAAAAAAAGCCACTATTGGATTATTTAGAGAAAACGTTAAATTAAAGTTTGGCGTAAGATTTGAGTCAATACATAAAATAGAACACAATTAAGATCTGTTTTTCTGCGTGGGGTCCGCTGGACCCCGTGTGACGCAACGGGTTAAAAAGAATAACATGGGTAAAGGGAGTACACCTGCTCGGACATGGAAAATTGCGAGATATTTTATGACTCAAGCGCCATTGCGTTCAATTTAAAAGTAAAAGTATTACAAACGAGGCAGAGTTCACGTACCTCAAAAGGTGACTGACTTCCACCGGCATTGACATACTCACGCACGTTCACCGTCTCGCAAATGTCTGAAGCCTCAGTTTTTTTAGGTCTTCATGAATTTAATTATTTTTTTTACGAAATACGAAAAAAAATTGACGAGCTATTGTTTTGTTTATGCTCTAAAATTATTCTCAACTTCTTCTGATTCTTCGTTTCGAATCTTGAAATCTGAATTTTTCAATTTTCGTAATGTTATTTTTCAGTGCTCTAACTTTTTGTTTTTCAATATTTTATATTTACTGATTATGCAATTCTAAAATTTTAAATAACAAAAAGTTTTCTCGGACCTCTCGTAAAAGTGTGAAGCCTCTGTTTTTCAAGGTCCATATAAATTAAAGTTTTCTTTACGATATATCAGAAATTTCAACCAAACATTGTTTTTTTGTATGCTCTAAAATTATTCTAAAATTCTTTCAAGTTTAGAAGTCCGAATTTTTTATTTTTAGAATCTAATTTTTCATTTCTTGAACATTTCTTTTTCAATATTTTAGGGATTATCAATTTTTTAATTTTCTGGTCGTTCAAATGCATTTACTCAATTTGAGACTTTTCCTATTGTTAATTTATTTTCATTATCGAAGACGAAAATAGGAGGCTGCAGATGCCATAAAGGAAAACTTGTAATTCAATTGTGAATTGGAATAGGGGAAGGTTGGGTACGACGGCCCCTCTAAAAATTTCAGTAAAAAGAAAAATCTTTGATTTATTGTCAAATTATCATAAATTTGATTTATTGATTTATTTTTAGATCGATCCGCGATACCTGGAGCAAAATGGACCACCCTACAAAATTCGGTCAGAATATTTTTGTTTTTCTTCAAATTATGAATTCGATGTATTCATCCATTTTAAGGCCGATGCGCTACATCAGGGGTAAAATGGACCACTGTAAATAAAAATAAATTTTATTTTAGAGGGGGACCGTCGTGCCCCAGAATGTTTTTTGTTTTTTTTTTTTTTTTTAGTTTCGGCAAAATGTCGGTGAATTTGTTCAAGATATAACAAAAGTAAACTGATTTAATGGTTGAAAGCCACAAAAAGTATTAACCGACTTAGGGGGGCCGTCGTGCCTCACCCCCATGCTCTTTCATTTTGATGAAATATCGAATTTCAAACAAGCAATTTAACAATCATTTGCTTTTATTACACGTAGAACGCGGCCTTTGAAAAATGGATCTGGAGAAACTATACATTTTGAGGTATCTCTGGGCGCATCGAACTCGTATCTGTGTTATCTGTTCATCCGTGTTCTTCTAATCACTCGATCTAATAAAAAAAACCTATAAAAAAACAAGATTTTCTGATTAAAACAATTATTTTGCGAAGTGGACTCTCGTGGTTTATCAATTTTCGAAAGAAGATCGATCCACTTTCCCAGATCACTAACAAAATCTCGCGGCATCACAGATTCGACAGTATCTTACTCTAGTTAATATTGTTTACTCATCGCAATCACCGTATTTCCTATCGCATTTTTTCTCTCTCACTCTCTCTCTCTCTCTCTCTTTCGTGCAAGCACTCATAACGACGATTTCAACTTTTATTATGTTTATCTCGTATAAACTCACGAATATTTTTCTTATTTTATAAAATACTGTACAAAGATTCACGTCGTTTTGTTTTGACTAGATTACAAATTGGTCATTATTTGTTTTATCATTTTGTTTTTTTAATTGCAAAAACACTTGGATCCATCATCGATAATCCTCGAGCAAACGGAGCAACGTTGCATAAATCATCTGCGGTGCCGTTTTTCCCCATAGAAAATCATAATGATTGAATTCGCTCAATGGCACTTTGTAATCCACCACGACGTTGTTCAATTTTGATCTCAGTAATCTGACGTCCTGTGTGTGAAATTCAAAAACAGTTTTACAAATTATCTCTAAAAAAATACGCCGAAAATCCTATTTACTTTGACAAATCCCATTGTTTCGCATCACACTGAAAAAAGGAGAGTCGCCTTTAGTAAGCATCAAGATTGGCGCTTGAGCGAGACCTCAGATAGCTGCCACGCTTATCCCAGCGGTAGATGCGCAGTAGATCACGGCGCGTCGACTGCGCATATATTGCATAGGTAACATTACTATACCGGGAAGATTCACCAGAATATGCTGACTGCGGCTATCCTTTTTTTTCAGTGCGAGAACAATTTCTTTTTGATTCGAGACAAATACACTACTGGAAAAAATTAAAGGAACAAAAAAATTCCTTAAATTTTTAGTGGTTTTTAACAATGCTGTATCTAAGTGAAAAATGGTCGTATCGAGGTCTAACAAAAAGAATTTTGAACCGTCAAGTTTTTAGTTTTAAGATCTTTCAGCAAAAAAAAATCGAAGCTACAGGTTTCAGGCAATCCTCAGAAATATAGCAAAAAAAAAATTGGCAAATTTTTATTACTATTTTTTTGGCCACAGTTACTTGGAAAAAAAATTTCCAGCTAAACCATTGCAAAATCAACGGCTAAATTAAAAATATTGACAAAACGTCTAATGTTGAGCGTGAATTTTACAGCTCAATATACCCACGAAAACCCTGTAAAGTTTCAATTTGATCTATAGAACGGTTTTTTTGTTACAAGCACTCAAATTTTTGAAAAAAATTAAAGGATCGTGTTTATTGCCCCTTAACACTTCATAATCATTATTAAAATAGAAAAAAAAAATTTTCAACTTTTTGCCCATTTTTATCGGAAACAGCGTTTCAATTTATCGAAAAAGAAATCCAAAAAAATTTCAAACTTTTTTTTGAAAAATTGTTGAAATTTTTTTTTTCAAAAACATTCAAGGATTATGATTATTGCCCCTAAACACTTCATAATCATTATTAAAATGAAATTTTTGTTTGTTGAGCTTTTCCCACATTTTTATCGCAAACAGCGTTTAAATTTATGGAGAAAAAATCAACAAATTAAATTTTAAAAAATCGAAAATTATTTGAAATTCTTTTTTCCATAAATTTAACCGCTGTTTACGATAAAAATGTGGAAAAAGATCAAAATTTTTTTTTTTATTACTCATGCGGGCAAAGCGGTATCTTTACGCCCGCTGTTACGGTTGAAAAGTATCTTTTTGCCCATTTTATAATATGAGTGCGCAAAGTTTGCTTTGCGCACGCAAATTATTATTATTATTCTTTGCGCACGCAAATTCAGTGCCGAAATTAAATAAAAGAATATCGTTGGTGAAATTCAACAAAAACGCAAACAAAATATTAAAACTGAATTGAGGTTGACGTGACATATCGCATACTATTTTATTACTCATGCGGTTCTTGTTCTTGTTCAAAATAAAATTGTTTTCATTGTTCCTTAACTAAGTTTCCTGTATATTTCTCAACATTTTAGTTCTTATTTTTGGTTCTTATATTTGGTCTTTAATTTTTTTCAGAAATATGATTGCTTGAAACAAAAAAACCGTTCGATAGATCAAATTGAAATTCACAGAGTTTTTGTGAGTATATTGAGCTGTAATAGTCACGCCCAACATTGGTCGTTTTATCAATATTTTTAATTTAGCCGTTGATTTTCTAAAAAACCATAAATTGCCCTTTTTCTCCTGTTTTTTCAAATTCATGGCAAAGATGGAATTTTTTTTTTTCAAAAAACCATCGTCAGTCCTTGTAAATCATTAATTCGAGTTTTCGAAACCCTCCATTTAATTTCTGTGCGATCATTGGTTGCTGAGATATCAATAGTCAAACACAAAAGGATCCTTTTTCATTAAAAGTCCGATATCTCATCGAAAAATGGTCGCATCGAGGTCTCAAAAAAAGCAAATTAAAGCTAAATAAACAAGCTATCTGGTCCATGTAATAGTTTAGCTGGAAAATTTTTGTCCAAGTAACTGCAACCAAAAAAAGTAATGAAAATTTGCCAATTTTTTTTCTCGGTATTTCTCAGAATTGCGTGAAACTTTGAAATTTTTTTCTGCTGAAAGATCTTAAAACTAGAAACTTTAAGCTTCAAAATGCTTATTTTTAGACCTCGATACGATCATTTTTCACTGAGATACAGCATTGTTAAAAATCACTAAAAATTTACAAAATTTTGTTGATCCCTTCATTTTTTCCAGTAGTGTATCTGACGTCAATAATCAATTAACCACATCATTATTCGTCTAGAAACTTTTGTACTTCTGGGCTGGCGAGCCAATCGTTGTCACTGCTGAAGAGGGCAACCGGGGCTGTTATTTTTTGAAGGGGATAATCCGGCGGTGTCTCGGAATCATAGAGTCGCATATTTTTTTCCCTTTCACCGTAATCGAAGGCCCTAAAAGTTCCTGCGAGGATAAATATAGGAAAGATTTAATTAATTAATTAACTAATTAACTAATTAATTAATTAACTAATTAATTAATTAACTAATTAATTAATTAACTAATTAATTAATTAACTAATTAATTAATTAACTAATTAATTAATTAACTAATTGATTAATTAACTAATTAATTAACTAATTAATTAATTAACTAATTAATTAATTAATTAATTACTAATCGCATTCGAGGACCTTACCTGGATTCATAAAACCCTGACCAAAATGAACGAGCTGCTTCCAGGAGGCTCCCGCAGGCACGTGTCCAATTATCACTGTCAAATTTGCCTGCGAGTGAAAAAAAATTTGGATTTTTCTAATACCTTCGAAAAACCATCGATTCTTCCAAATCGTTTATCAAAAGAAAATCCAATTTGATAAATTCGCTAAAGAAATATGAATTTTGTTGAGTATGTCAGGGTTGCCAGCGTTTTAGAGGGTAAAATAGTAGAATAGTAACTCATCTTTCACGGAAATAGTGACATAATAGTGACTTTTTCGTCTAAAATTGAGCATAAATGTTTTTTATAAAAATTCATGAAAATTTTCATTTTTTGAGAAAACTATTGGTAGATTCGTATTCACAGGGGCAAAATACATCGAACAGGGTTTGAAAAAAAAATTAAAAACTTTGTTTTTGCATTTTGGCCAAAATTGAATCTGTCACCTAAAATAGGTCTCATTTTTTTTCTACTCAAAATTTTGGCTCTAGACTGCGCTGATTCTCTTCGTACTCGTTGGAGGTTCAAAACGCCGCTTTGTTCATCCGATTCTGATGATTTTTCGATTTTTGGCTAATTTTTACAGTTCGACCATCGATTTTTGCAAATTTTTTAAGGCATACCCTTTTTCGTTTTTTTCGGTCATTTTCAAACTGCCGTCATTTCTACAAAAAATTTATATATCAGAATGAACCAAACGGCATTCTCTAAGTTTAGTGACAAGGTTTACGTACGAGCAAGCAATTTCTGAACCCGAATTATGAGCGCTTGAAATTTCGCGATTTTCAGGTTTCTCAGAATGGGGCTAAAATTGAGCAAAAATGTCTTTGATGAAAATTCATGAAAAATTTGATTTTTTGAGAAAACTATTGGTAGATTCGGATTCAGGAGGACAAAATATATCGATATTAGGTTTGAAAAAAAAAATTGAAAAACTTTGTTTTTTGCATTATGGCCAAAATTGAATCTGTCCACTAAAATAGGTGTAATTTTTTTTCTATTCAAAATTTTGGCTCTGCACTGCGCTGATTCTCTTCGCAATCGTTGAAGCTTCAAAACGCCGCTTTGTTCATCCGATTCTGATGACTTTTCGAAATTGGTCCCCTATTCTAACCGGCACCTCTATTCTAACCACTTCTGAGCTCTGCAATAGTGACAATAGTGACCAAATTTCGAAAACAGTGAGAAAGTGACACGATTTTAAAATAGTGACCAATAGTGACAATAGTGACTCACTGGCAACCCTGAAGTATGTTCAAAAACATCAATTTTTTTCAAATTCTTTGCAAAAACAACAATATTGTTGTATTTTTTCTTAAAAATAGGAATTTCTTTGAATCTTTCTGAAAAAGACATCAATGGTTTTGAATCTTCATCAAAATCATGATGTTGAACTTTGCATCGTTTGGATGCAACGAAAATAGTTTATCCTTTGACAGAATCCATTCTTCTTAAAAAGTTGACGAAGTAAAAAATCCTTGAAATTTTTTTTGCGGTATTTATTGAGGATTTCATGTAAAATGCTCAAGCAAAGAGTGGATCTCACTAAAAAAGAGTCGAGAAATAATTATTTTCCTTGTGTTGCAACGATGCAAATTTTAGCCTCATGCAAAACCATCGAATTTCGAATCCAAAGGAAAAGGAAAAAATCTCGAGATGCTCACCAGATCCAACTCTTCGCCGCTATATCCAGCTATCAGAAAAAGTATATTGCTGCACAAAAATTGGGTCAACGCACCCTTGTGACACAATAGACTCGAGACGAATTTTCCCCAATCCGAACGTGAACTAAATTCGGGCCATCCAAATCTTTCGCCGACCCACTAAAAAAAAAAACGTTTGTACGTAAGTATAATATTTAATATGGTGAACGATGCAAAGCCATAAATAAAATTTAACGATGCTGCAATTTATTTGAAACATGATGATGATTGCGAACATTAATATTTTTTTATGGATACGTAATTGAGATTCATGAAAAAGACTGACGTATTTTCCCAGTCGAAGATAACGAGGTCGAGGTCTATCATTTAACCGCAAAACTGCGGGTGCAATTTTTTATGTAAATTCATAGATAAATATATATATGGGGTGTTCCGTATCAATTCAATTAAAATTTGATTCTTTTACTCTCTCAGATACATTTATCCCTTTTTCTGCGTTTGTTCTAGATTTTTTCATCAGTCTTTACTTGAAAAAAAAAATTCATCGAATAAAAAGGAAAAATATAAAAATAAATTTTGCTATAAAAAAAGTTACAGATGTTTAAATGTTTTTTAAATTTCGAAGCTTGGGCATTATTTTGTTGGATTTTTTTTTTCAAATAAGGAGTGATAGGAAAATTCTGCAAGAACTTTGGAGTACTTATAAGTACTTACAAGTATTCTAAAAATCTTGTTTTTTAAATTTCGAAATTTGGGCTTTATTTTGGTGGAAAATTTTCTTTTTCAAATAAGGAGTGATAGAAAAATTCTGCAAGAATTTTGGAGTACTTACAAGTACTTACAAGTACTTCAAAATTCTTGTTTTTTAAATTTCGAAATTTGGACATTATTTTGTTGGAAATTTTGTTTTCTATCACTCCTTATTTGAAAACAAAAAATATCCAACAAAATATCCCCGAATTTCGAAATTAAAAAAAAAAATCTGCAACTTTTTGATAGCAAAAATTATTTTTATATTTTTTCTTATCATTCGTTGAATTTTTTTTTCAAGCCAAGACTGATGAAAAAAATCGTGAAAAAATTTGGGAGTCCTTGTTTTATTCTCATAATCGTAGGAAAAAATCAGAGACCAAATACGCGAGGGTTAAGGTCAAGCGTTGCGTGATTTAACATGGAATGCCCAATATGTATATTCGAGAAAGAATATATGAAGCGATCCATGTTACTTCAGCCAGTAAAAAAATAAAAATTCCACAAATCATTTTGAAGAATCGATTTATACTTTATTGAAAAATATTCATCGACTGTCGAAATTTTTAAAAAAAATTCTGACGTTTTTTCTCGTTGATTACCATTTTTTAACATTTTTCCATTCAAATGGCTGTATCTTTGGCAGGATTTGACGTATTTACATTCGTAAAAAACGAAAATCTGCATTTTTTATGGCCTTACAGAAAAAAATTAATTTAGATTTTATTGAGCAAGCCGAACGTCCGTTTCAGGGCAAAATATGCAAAAATATTTTTTTTCTCAAGGAAAGACACTCGTTATTTTATTTTTTTTAAATGCCAAAAATTCGTTTTTCGTATTCACAATTCGGGGAAATAAAAAAAAAATAAATAACGAGTGTGTTTCCGTGAGAAAAAAAATATTTTTGCATATTTTGCCCTGAAACGGACGTTCGACTTGCTCAATAAAATCTAAATTAATTTTTTTCTGTAAGGCCATAAAAAAACGTAGATTTTCGTTTTTTACGAATGTAAATCCGTGAAATCCTGCCAAAGATGCAGCCATTTGAATGGAAAAACGTTAAAAAATGGTAATCAACGAGAAAAAACGTCAGAATTTTTTTTTTTTTTATTTCGACACTCGGTGAATATTTTTCAATAAAGCATCTCGATTTTTTTAAATTATTTGTGGAATTTTTTTTTTTTGCTGAAGTAACATGGTTCATCTCATATATGAATATAATGATACGTGACGACAACCGTATATGACCTACCACACCAAAGTACGTGAGCCTCGCTAATTGGGTAATCGGTCCCCGCAGATTACCGGTGAAGGCTGCGGGTGCGAGGCCAGTAGCTAAAGCGATTTTAACGTTGTACTCCGGCCTCATTGAGGCCATTACCCAAAATTGGGTCGCACCCTGAGAATGACCGACGTACAAGAGTCTCTCGCGCCTCGTAATTTTTAAAACATGATCTATAGTGGCCGGTAGATCGTAAACCCCCAATTCGTGAAAGCTGAAAATAAACATAAGAAAAAAGAAACAAAAATTCAACCATACGAATATAATTGAGGTTAACGATGGTTACATCTCAAATATGTGTGGACACAAATTAAAAAAAAAAAAATTATAAAAAAAAATATTATATTATACATTTTATATGTTGAAGCCACATTAAAAAAAAAAACAGATCTTACCTAAAATCCCAAAAGGTACGATTTTGCGGTGTTAAAAAAAGATTTCGTCGCGAATAGACGTTACCACGATTGTTGCCTAACCAAACATCGTATCCCTGGTCAGCGAGAATGTACGCTAAAACGATATTAAACAATTTTTAAAAAACGAAAACTTATTAATTAATTAATTAATTAAAAGCTTTTGTTACAAAAAATATACGTTTCTATATATATATATATAAAATATATTTAAATAATATAAAAATAACATTTTTTGCATATATTATTATGATATGTTCAATATTGACAAAATATGAAATTAAATTAGAATTCTTCAACAGAATATAGTTGGTGGCTGTCAGTCAGTTTTAAGGCTGTATTCTGGTGTATATAGATGCACTTTGAGGGTTTTGTCGATCTCGATTTAAAAAAAAACCAAAAAATCTGTTTAGCATTCTTTTTTTACAACATATTTATTAATATTTTGACTATAGATGAAAAAATTTCAAGAAAAAAAATGAAAATTCAATACGTTATAAGCTGGTAAAATTATTGGGGGTAAAAAAGGGGTGTGCTGGTTTACACGATTGCAACGTTTCTAGTCATCCGATACAAAATTTAAAAAACGATTCGTAATTAGTAAAAATGTCGTTATAGCCCCTACCCCGGAGAGAATAAAAAAAAATCGCAAAATGGCGGCAATCGGAACAAAAAAAGCGTTTTTCGAAGCTTTTTTTCATAGTTTTGAATTTTTTTACAATAGTAGAAAAAATATAAATTTGATACAAAAGTGGTAGAGGTGATAGGGAGTTATACATCGAAGATTGGTAAAATTTTTTAAGTAAATCCGTTGAGTAGAACTTGAGATATCATGTCAACCGTGTTGAGAAAAGTACTTTGAGAAAAACGCGATTAAACTTTTTGCTCCGACGAACGTGACGGGCGTATAGTTGCTGCGTCACTAAAATAGCTATAATTCCGTAAATTATTGGAATTCAAAAATTTACTTTCGAGGATATATTCTTAAAGGTCTAAACTTTAAGAATGTGCCAAGAAATTGGTTTTTCCAAAATTCAAGACCAAAATACCGCTTTAAACGATTTTTTACACATCCCCGTAGTAAAAAACTCCATTGAATCGCCAATGGCAACCAATGGTTCTCATACGACTCCATTGGACAATGAATGGGGACCCATTGAGATTTCCGCATTTGTCAATGGCGTACAGGGCTGATCATTGATCAGTGAATGGGTATCCATTGAACATCAAATGCGGATGAACCGAATGATCATCATTACTCAATGATGCTCATTGGAAAGCCAATGCGGATGAATCGAATGATCATCATTGCTCAATGATGCTCATTGGAAAGCCAATGCTGCGGATGAATCGAACGATCATCATTACTCAATGATGCTCATTGGAAAGCCAATGCGGATGAATCGAATGATCATCATTACTCAATTATGCTCATTGGAAAGCCAATGCGGATGTATCGAGCGATCAGCATTGCCCAATGGTGTCCATGGGAAGGTAAATGCTGATGAACGAAATGATCCGCTTCACCCAATGATGTCCATTGGAAAGTCAATGCGGATGAACTGAAAGATCAGCATTTCCCACAGATGTTCATTGGAACCCGAATGCGGCTAACGATGAAATGATCAGCATTTACCAAGGATACCCATTGAATAATAAGTAACTACGAATTATACAATGATCAACATTTATCAATAATTTCACTTCATTGATGACTGATCGAATGATGAGCAGCATTCGTTAACGATGTTGCAATCCATATTCGAGTTTCAATGCTGAACAATTGAACCCATCGATCGATGAGAATTTTTCCGAATGCGATATTTCTCAAACGGCGGTGAATTAATAAAATTAAGTAAGAGTAGATGTCGCTGATTCTCATATATGAACCAAATATTTTCTTCAATTGTAATAAATGCTGATGATTATATCGATGATCAATTAATATTAGTATGAGCTCGGAAATTATTCGAAAGTAATTTTAAAAAAATATATTATAAACTGCTCATCAAGTACGCGTACGTTTGGGATTAATGATTTTTAAAACCGTTTATTTTTAACGTATACACATAATTTTATCAGTCCTTCTCAACCCGATTTGTGAGAGGAGAAACGTATATACTTTCATTATCAATCGTCATCTGAATACACTTACAATCTATTTTCTCAATTCTGAGCTTCAATAATTTCTACTAAATGTAATAATATATATAATGCGTATATAATTATTGGACGTTATGCTAATATTAGCATTATGATTAACCTTACTTACTGATAACATACATCATTTGATTATTTAATGCGTAATTCCATGTATATATAGCAATCATATGAAAGAATCTCCATTGATGATCCCATTTATTCCCCATTGCCCACAAAAACCAATGGAGGTGAATGGCGAATTAACTAGGAAGATTGTCTCCATTGAATCCCCATGGGATAATCCCCATTCCGTTTTAAATGGGGAATTCAATGGCGAAAATCCCCTTAGGCAATTCGGCATTCATCTCCATTGGTTATTTTGGCAATGGGGAATGAATGGGGATTTTTCAATGGCGACGAATGGAGTTTTTTACTACGGGTCTAATCACATGTTACACATTTATAGACGCAATATAAATGGTTAGTTTTTCGAAATTATCGCTTTCTTCTTGAGGATTTTCCACAGAAGTTCTAACAGGATATTCTTGTGGATGGCCACGGGGATAAGCTTGGATATTGCTCGGATATTCATAGATATGTCCATGGGACAGTATACTCCAGTGACTTGGATGCAGAGTTGGGCAGCATCAATTTCATTTTCAATCAAATTACATATTATTTTGAGCCATCTAACTGAATTGGACTCAATTGCTTATTCCCGTAGTAAAAAACTCCATTCGTCGCCATTGAAAAGTCCCCATTCATTCCCCATTGCCAAAATAACCAACAGAGATAAATGTCGAATTGCCTAAGGGGATTTTCGCCATTGAATTCCCCATTTGAAATCGAATGAGGATTTTCCAATGAGGATTGACTTCCCCATTTGAAACGGAATGGGGATTATCCTATGGGGATTCAATGAAGAAAATTCCCATAGGCAATTCGGCATTCATCTCCATTGGTTTTTGTAGGCAATGGGGAATGAATGGCGATAATCAATGGAGATTCTTTCATATAGTAAAAAACTCCATTCGTCACCATTGAAAAATCGCCATTCATTCCCCATTGCCAAAATAACCAATGGAGATGAATGCCGAATTGCCCAAGGACATTTTCGCCATTGAATTCCCCATTTAAAATCGAAAAGGGATTTTCCAATGAGGATTGACTTCCCCATTTCAAACGGAATAGGGATTATCCCATGGGCATCAGTCGGCAAGATCTCCTTGCATGGATTTTTTGGACACCGACTTCCGCTAATATTCCGTGCTCACACTCGTCTAGATAAGCATGGTCTTCGCATAATCCGTATGGGAGTTTAGCGGGTTGCCGTCCTGCGACATCTCGCGCCAAGTCTCAGAACTAACGCGACGCGGTTTCCAATGGACATCTTTGGGTAATGCTGATCATTCAGTTCATCCGCATTTACTTCCCAATGGACATCATTGGGTAAAGCTGATTATTTCGTTCATCAGCATTTGCCTTCCAATGGACACCATTGGACAATGCTGATCGCTCGGTCCATCAGCATTTGCTTTCCAATGGGCATCATTGAGTAATGGTGATCATTCGGTTCATCCGCATTTGTAGTTCAATGGACGTCAGTGGGCAATGGTGACTTTTCAATGGATATCCATTCACTGATCAATGGTCGTTCCTATACGCCATTGAAAAATGCGGAAATCTCAAAAGGTCCCCATTCATTGTCCAATGGAGTCGTATGAGGACCATTGGTTGCCATTGGCGATTCAATGGAGTTTTTTACTACGGGTTATTTCGATCATCGATCACCGAATGCATTTTTATTCCATGCAAATGCAATTTAGAAGCATATCATACAATTACTCGTAAATGATGCTAGAAGTAACACAATTACTTGTAATTGATGCTCGAAGTAACTCAATTACGTATAATCGATTCTGGAAAAACTTGATGTATTTAAAAATAGAGAAGCGCTTCAAACATTTCAATGTCACGCTCTGAGAATAGTTTACTATGACACATTACAACTTGAAAATTAATTTGATTCAGCAAAATAGTTGGCCAATTATTTTTCAAATTATTTCATTAAATTACTTCAGTTTTTATGATTTTTGAACTAATTCTAAAACTAAGATCATCCCTTTGGCACTTCATACATAAAGGTAAAACCGTGACATACGGGTTGAAAAAATTATGAAGACGCAAAAGTATTAATTAAAAATGACATCGGTACAGTAATCAAGGAATGATTCTTTTAACTTTATTTATATGCTCTTGATGAGTTCGCTTTATATACAAGTTTTAAATTATCTGTGTAAAAAAATGTAGCCCGGAATCGTAAAATTTGCACAACCTAAAGCGATCACTTCATTATTACCAATGAACAATATGCATGTTTCAACTCATTTTTCTTGGCTACTTTTTAGCTAATGTTTTTGCGGTTGATCCGCGCGCCTCGAGCGTTTCTCATAAAATTGCATACAAAAATCATTATCCATGAAGCTATTTGTGTAAAACAAATTACCCAATGTGGCAACATTGGGTATACCTGGTAATCCAGCCCAAGTGTGTAAATCCGTTTCCCTCACTCTCTCGGATTTGTGTCATTTTTTTTTATATGATCGCATTGGGTCTAAAATACACCCTCATAATTTTTTTAGATTTTTCCAAACATCCCTTCCCACACAACAATATGACGTCGGAAAGAATCGCCGTAGATTTCTTATGTAAGATTTGGACATCCGAATACATTTTCCGAAAGACATCTTAATGAGTTCCGAAAGTAGTCTTATGCGTCACTTTGAGGGATGATTTTGATATCTGTGAAAAGTTGTCTTGAAGATAACTTTTTCAGACTTCTCAAAAAAGATATCGTAAAGACTACTATTTCGAGATTTCTTCACAAGACATCGTCAAGATAACTTTTTCAGGGTTCCTTTAAAATTATCAAAAATTAATTTTTTTCTTATTTCTATCGTTTGCAAAATTTTTTAATACGTATTTTTATTTATTTACATAGTTACTGGACCGACTGTATTAAAAAAAAATTAGAAAAAAACTCGATTTCATCATTTCAATTTCATCTGCCTCCACGGGGATTCGAACCTGCGACCTGCCTATCTATCCTACTTGAGAACCTATCACGCTACCTATTACGCTACCGACTACTTATGAATTCTATTTACTTAATGATATGTCAGTGGTGAAATCCAAGAATTTAAACGGTTCCGATATGTATCCGAACAAATATTATCACGTAGTCTATCTGAATATGCGATTTCTAATAACTTTTTTATATTCATTCCGAAGATCTCTTAAGGGGAGGTTCAACCCCCTCCCCCGCCTTTCCGCTCTCGTGAGTGCGAGAGAGATAGAGCTAAAACGTTTAACACATTTTTCGCGGAGATGACTTGATGGAATAAAAAAAGAATATAGTGGGGCCATGACCTGTACACATTAATTACGCAGGCGACCCCACATTATCTTTTTTCATTTCATCAAGCCATCTCCGATAAAAATGCGTCAAGAAATTTTTGAGGTTATGTTGACCTTTTTACACTCTTCTTAAGTAGGTCTTATTTCAGACTTCTTCGGACTAACGTCTGCGAGATATCATACGTGTTGCTCTAGAAGTAGTCTTAAAAAAGAGTTCGCGAGGAAGTATTTCTGACTTTTGTGCTGTGTGGGAATTATTTCAACTTTTTTTTTTTTTAACGCTATTTTTTTTAAATCTAAAAAAATTCTGAAAAGAACCGTGACAATATATAAAAATTTTCAAGCTATCACCCGTAGTGGGCCGATTTTTTTTCTGTTTTACGTGATAAATTCAAAAAAAAAAAAATTTTAAACGCCATTTTTTTTAAATCTAAAAAAATTTTTTTTTTAAATTTATCACGCAAAACAAAGAAAAAAAATCTGCCCACTACGGGTAATAGCTTGAAAATTTTTGTGTATTTTCACGGTTTTTTCAGAATTTTTTCAGATTTTTAAAAAATGGCGTTTTTTCAACAACAAAAATTGATATAAGGGATGCTTGGAAAAAACTGAAAAAATTATGAGGGTGTATTTTAGACTCAATGCGATCATATAAAAAAAAATCACACAAATCCGAGAGGGTGAGGGAAACGGGTTTACACACTTGGGCTGGATTACCTCATATATATGTTCAAAGTGTCCCATGGAAAAGGACCATGTGATGGGTTGGCAGGCACGATGAAACGTCTCGCTGCAAGGGAATCTCTTCAAATAGGCATGAGAAACGAAATTTTATCATCCTTGGCATTGTATGACTGGGCTCGTGAGTCATTTAAAAACATTGATTTCACTTTCATTTCAAATGAGAAATACGAAGTACGCGCAGCACAGCTAAAGTCAAGATATGCTAATGCTGTGGCTGTAAAAAAGACGCAATCTATGCATTGTATTATCCCTGATGCCGAGAATCATGGTTCTGCTACTGTAAGAAATGTTTCTCTGTCAACAGTGACAAGAAGAGTTCAAATAATAAAGATTTGATCCTTGTCATAACTCTTTTGTATAATAATATTAATTTCTTGGAGAGCACTGGCCGAGGGGCTAGAGCGCCGGTCTCGTAACTCGCGCACCCGGGTTCGATCCCCGAGGCGACACCGCTGAAAAGGTTTTTTCAAGAGTTTCTGGTCCTCTCCCGGTGGATTTGGACCCCACCTTAAATAAAAATCGGTCCCAACACCCCATTGCGAGGGGTGGGTGGCTGCTGCATGGTTCTGGTGGGGCGTCCCGAGGTGGTTCTCATCGCTCGGTTGATGAAACCACTTAACCGTGCAGTGGCTGACTCACTCGGTCACAAGTGGGGAGGTAACTACCTTACCGACCAACGATAGTCGTGCTTGAGCGTGCTCGCACTGCTATCGGGGGGAATTAGGTATAAGTTACCGGCTGTTTCGACGAGAGGTTTTCTGCAGTTTCCCTCCGTCCTCGGCAAATGCGAAACAGCGGGGATAAGACGGCTGCAGCCGCACAACGGGAGGGGATGAGAGAAGCGGCTATAGGGGAAGGACCCCAGGTTGGTGGAAGAACCAATAAAAATATTAATTTCTTACTCACTTCACACTTTGAACATATATGTTCTCTGCATAATCGCGGAATATATGCTTTGTACAGAAATTTTCAAACTTGATTCGAGAGTTCGTGCGACGACCGTGACGGCAGCACAATACAGATCGGCAATTCATCACAAAACTTTCAACTTTATTTTGCTATGGTTTATTTTTAAATATTCCCAAAATCAAAAACACTTTTCCCGTGTAAAAAAGTCTGAACTTTTCGAAAAAAATATTGAAAAAAATATAAAAAATGATAAATTGGTAGAAAAAGCGTATTTTACTTTTTGACCTCATTTTTCGGAGTTTTACTGATACTGGAGGAAATTGAAAATATGTTTTTCAGAAAGCTGAGATTTTTTAACACAAAAACCATTATTTAATATATGTTCAGAAATTTTACAAGGGATTGATATTTTTAATATCTAAAGTCAATAATTGCAAATCTTGCAATTTTCAATCTACCGTACACTGAGAAAAATGTATGGCGACGTTAACCATATTTCAATTATAAAATATGTTTCCCTGATGCAACGTCTATAATTTATGGTTAACCTAATATGAAAAAACATTGTAAAATAAACCATATTTTCGTAATCACACCGATCATCTCCGTATGGCAATTGCAACAATTTGTCTCCTTACCATGCATGAAGTGCTAGAAACTATTAAAAGCATTGCATTCTCATTACTTGCATGGTTATACTTTCTATTATGCATCAAATTCTGAATCGTTTTGCATATTAGCGACAGAAAGCAATGATTCTCATTTTATTTAAAGCATATAGTTTTACTCAGTAATAGTGTATAAGATAATCATTACTGTTGTATAGTTGACGGTAATATATGAAATATAAATTAGCGGTTAGTTAATAGTTGACGTTGAGCACTGATGTCCCAACTTCGTTTCACTGGGAAAGAATCATATTGTTGAAATTCCATACAGACACGCGTCAATGCCAGTTTCTATGCTGCACGGAAAAAACGAGTTGGTTGTGGCAACCATATGGTGTGTAACATATGCTTCAAGTAACTAGTTGGTTGGGGCAACCATTCTCGTGGTTCCCACAACCAACTTTTTATTGGTTGGGTATTTCGCAACCAAAAATATAGTTACGGTAACCAAGAAAATGGTTGCCCCAACCAACTAGTTGCTTGAAGTATATCTTACAAACTAGTTGGTTGCCACTGGCCACACCAACTCTTTTTTCTGTGCGAGTCGTTTTTTCCGTGTAAAAGAAAAAAGACTCTTTTGATGGGAATCCTTTTCGGTTTCGACCATCTTGCGTTTTGCCGCAAAGTATTAAATATCCATACATAAGTAAGGATATCAAACATAGACGAACTTGGAGACTTTATAGACGTCGAGGGGAAAGTTCGTTTGTGCGAGAGGAAGCCACCTACCGGACATTTGGTGAACTGACAAATCTGCAAATGAGATCGTATGAGATTACGGGTGAATAGGTATTTCAGCAACCTGAGTGCAGAATGTAGCCGCTTTTATAGTGTACCGATAACCATTAACTGATTTTGTCACACACATCTCCTATGCTCATTTTAATTTACCACAGCAATATGTTGTTTAGTTTTTATAAACATGTAACATGTTTCTGTAACGCGACGTCTATATTTTATAGTGGAATGCATGCAAAAATAACAGTAGACAAAGAACTACAATTGTCCTCGTCAATTCAGGCCATGCCTGCATTTAACATACATTTTGGCGGCTAAAATTGTTGAACTCAACCTTACCGCTGTGGTAAAGTTGAATGAGCAAGAATTAGAAGTGACTATAAGAATAGTAGCGTCACGGAACAAGATTAAGAAGGTTTCCACGAAACAAATAATAATAAATGCGACGATTGTTATATATTATTAACAATTAAATGAATGTGTTCAATGAATTATGTACTTATCTTTGCGGGTTTAACAATAATAACTGTAGCCTCGGGCACATTAGATATTTATACACACCTTCAAAATTGCATGTTTGATGTTATTTCGCGCTTATAGTAAACTCAACCATATTATGGCTAATCTAACCATGGAATATGTTCTCTGTTATTATAATCGGTTTTACCATAGTCGTTTGTAGTAATTACCACGGGTTTTTCTCTCAGTGTATCTTAGAAAGAGTTCGACGAAAAAACCTGAAAAAAATCATGAAAGCTCTCTTTGTAATATACTTTTCAATAAAAAATTTTGTTATGCAGAGTTCAGACCCCCCAGCACGACTTTCGTCAATATTTGATGGAACGACCCATATATATAAACACAGTGTATACAAATACTGGTATGGGAAACCCAAAAACATTTCAATTCACGTAATTCAATTTATACATTCTCGTAATTTAGATATGATATCATCAATGAATCACTACGGTATAATTGAATTACACTTGTATAATTAAATTTCATGGATGTAATTAAATTACATTGAACAACGATATTTTCGGGCATCATTTCAATTCCGATGCTAATTACATCCCGCAATGTAATGGAATTCTGCACTCAAATACACTGCTGAATATAATTACCAACAATATTCAAATTCTATTAGAATGCTCAAAATATTTTATCATCGATTTATTTTAATTACAAATTTGACCAACCCTGCTTGGATATTCCGCACTGACCACCTTAAGCCGGACCAATATTACATTCTATTCTTTTATATATCTAAATGCCCGTTTTACTGGAATATTTTCTTATCGATCTCCATTCTCTTTCGTTCGGTTCAGTCAACCGGACGTGTAATATCGGTGGTATTACAGTCCGATATTTGCTCGCGACGGTTCGGTTTTTTGCGGGAATAAATACCTCCGGATGAAAAAAGGGGCCCATGTATAATTAACCGGCAACATTCGTCGCGCGACCAAGAGTAAATGCCGACTAAATCGGCAAGTTGTCAACCAATCAGTTGCTCGAAAATTTTTACGCGTTTAAAGTCCGCGAGAAAATTACCTCTCTTTTACAAACACGTGTACGTAATTATAATAATGTTTCGCAAGACTCACCGAGAGCTTTCCCGGGACCGGTGATGACCCAATCGGCGGAACTTCCGGCGAGACCGTGCTGAAGAAGAATCGGTACTCTGCCGATATTCGTCAAGCGGCCATTTTCCGGAAAACGACCGTAAGGAATACGATGTAGCTCGAGGATATAATTATCCTCGGTCGTGATTCTGTGAGTCTCGAGAGGATAACCGTATTTCCTCGCTAATTCGGGCTGTCACATAATTATTATTCATTTTTACATCATTAAACGATTTTTCGCGAAATTTGATACTTTTTTCAATAAATTCCAAAATTTTTAAGGATACTTTGCCTCTACCGAAATCTGAAAAAATTAGCAACATTCGGCATGCCATCAACAATAATTATCAATAATAATATTGCCCAAAAGTTGTTAATGAATTGTTTAAACAAATACCTATTCAAACATTTTTCGGTAAGTTCTTTTTTTTCTTAAACAAATCGAATGCGTTAATTTTTCTGAACGCATATGAATTTTTTCAGAATTTTCCCTCTATTTTGAAATTCCTGGTTTGAAATTCTTAGAATGGCTGTATTTATGCATTTTTTGACCTAGTGTTTTTGAAACTTTTCAAAACTGACGATAAACCTGTGTGCAAAAACATATGAGGCATTCCACGCTATTTCGATCAAAATCTTGCCTTGATGATTTCGATTTTCCTCTAAATTTTTTATATAGAAAAACACATTGAAAAAAAAATTCTCAAATTTTTTCAGAATTTTTCGGTCTTGCGTTTTTTGTACTTTTTTTGTTTTTTGAAAAAACAAGGGACCTCTTTGTAAAATCTGAAAAAATTCCGAATAATCTAATAAAATATAACAACATTTTTGGGCTTTGTTCCAAAATGGAGATTTTCATACTCCATGAGTATAATTCAAAAAATTGCAAAAAAAATTTTTTTTTTCAATTTTACTCATAAAGTATTAAAGATTAAAGATTTTGATCGAAATAGCGTGGAATGCGTCATATACTAAATTTCAAAAAAAATTTTATGATATTTCACAATAGAGAGAAAATTCTGGAAAAAATTCATATGCGTTCAAAAAACTAACGCATTCGATTTGTTTAAGAAAAAAAAGAACTTAACGAAAAATTGTTTAATAATTATTTGTTTAAACAATTTGTTAATGACTTTTTGGCAATATTATTATTGATAATTGTTGTTTATCGTATGCCCAACGTTGCTGATTATTTTCAAATTTTTATTGTATCACGAAGTACGGAAATTTCAACCAGATAAAATTTTTGGCTGGGACGGTAAGGGCAAAGCATCCTTAAGGTTATTTCTTATGAGAATTTCTTATGAGTATTCAAGAAAAATTGGTATCATGATGTCAAAATATGTTACAAAAGTTCCTCCAACTTTCGCAAGAATCCGTTCAATTAGCGCCGAGAAAAAGATTACAAGCAGCGCTCAAGTATTTGAAGTGTCCGGTACTTGCGACATACTTAAAGTACTTCGAGTACTTAATCCTTAAAGCACTTAATACTAGAAGTGATTAAAGTACTTAATACTAGTAGTGATTACAGTACTTAATACTTAAAGTACTTGAAAAATACTTTAAGTATTGAGTACAATACTTAATACTGAGTAATTGAGTACAACACTTAAAGAACTTGAAAAGTACTTTAAGTATTGTACTTAAATTTTTAAGGACTTAAAAAGTACTTCAAGTATTGTACTTGAATTCTTAAGTACTTTACCTGTACTTCAAGTGTTGTACTAAAAATTTCAAATACTTTTCTCTACTTCGAGCACTTTTTCAAGTACAAGTATCAAGTTAATTTGAATGTGTCTTGCTGATGGTTACATGTACAAAGCCTGTGAATATGTAATTGAAAATAATATTTTTTCACGTATGGACATACTGTCCCTCAGCTGTCGCCTACGACAGATTTTTGAAGACGAACACAAAGTTGGAGTCGTTTTACAATCCATGTATTATATTTTTATTTATTATTGTTCAAACCTGTATCAAAATAAATTGTAATTACAATCGTCTATACTATTTTTGAATTATTTTTAATTCTTTGTTTAAATACTTCTGTTCCAATCTACCTAAGCCCAATCTCAGTGTATTGCAAAAGGTGAAAATATGATTTGATACAAAAAGTACTCGAATAAATATCAAATGAGAATAAGAAATCAAATGTAAGTACTAGGACTTACGAGATATACCTGAAAACTTGAAAAGTACTTGATCCTTGATTCCTCAAGTACTTGTACTCCAATAAGTACTCTAAATCTTAAGTACTTCAAGTAATAAGTACGTAGTACTTCAAGTACTGCCGGTACTTGATACTTCAAGTACTTACAGTACTTTATACTTTGTACTTGAAGTACTTTTCGGTACTTTGCCCAGCTCTGATTACAACAATTACTCTATTTCAGCGTCCTAATTTTTTAAAATCAAGGTTTCTACTCAAAGGATATAATTACCACAGTACAAAGTACGTTTTATATTTGGCGATTGATTTGTGAATATATTCCGAGACGATTTCCAAATTTTCGTACTTATTTGACGCGTTCAAAATCTCCTCAATAAATCGGCAACAGAAGACTCACCGTCTTCAGGTCAATGTCAGGATTCTTGACGTTGAATCCTTGCGTCATAGACACGGTAATAGCCAGAATAATGTGATTGACGAGAGCTCTTCGTGGCGTCGACATCTCAAACTACAATTCGACTCAGCACAACGATGCCTTCCCGTCATTTATATATAAACGTAGCGCAGTTGCAAAAAACTATGAAACGTCGATAGTCCGACACACGCGTGTCTCTTGCACTCTGGCAACTGCAATTTTCTCATTGATCTTGAGCTCGCCAAGTGGTCTCCCACCATCGCGAAATTTTGTCAACATAATTTATCTTTTTCTTTTTTATATACTTCCCTCCCATAGCGATCTTTAAATACTATGTTTTATAGACACACTTACATCTCTACCGGTCGCAACTCTACCGTCGAACTCAACTCTACCGAATTAGGACCGTACCGATGAATCTTTAGCATTTAGTAACTTCCCCAAGTAACTAACCCAAGTTTGTACATAGGACAAACAAACAGATATCTAAAAACCAGAATCAACAAACACAAAAATAGTCTAAAACACACTAACACACAGAATACAGCGTTAGCTAAACACGAAATCGAATTAAATCACAATTTTAAATTTGACGATGTCAAAATTCTAAATAATGAAAAATGGCTGAAAAAGCGATTAATTCTTCAAATGATACAGATTAATGCGCATTCCAAAGCGATTGATTTTAGAACCGACATTGACAAACTAAGCAGTTTCAATTCAATAATTTAACAAAATTTTAAATAATAACTCAAAAATCTTAAATTGCCAACCATCTGTTTAAAACTCATTACCAAATCTAACAGTTGTCAATTCAAAACCGGTTCAAGACTCGTTACCACAATTCGTCCGGCATGTAAAAATAATTAACGGCAACTTCCTCAACCGTAACAAATACTCCCCACTCTTCAATACTCGTTCCTACTGCCCCAACCTCCTCACTCGTTTCTAATACTCAGTCGCTACTAAGCTCTCGAAAAATCTTGACCATTTAACAACATCATGTAATAAAAATTGTTAATTTTGATCAAAAATGAATCTTGGAAAATATCAAATACGAAAATCATAGGTAAATAACATATACACACCTTCTCACAAAGAACATTAACTAAGCACTAAAATATCAAAACCCTCTCTCTCGCCGACATCAAAGATCGCAAAAAAACGACCCGTCTTGATACAATAAATTCATAATGAATATCATCCAAGATTCATCAAATGATCAAAAATTACCCATACAAATTCAGGTCAGTCATGACACACAACACACAAACTTATAATGTAAACCATATCAAAACATATCGAAATCTATTATACAAAATAAGACTAAGATGAATGTAATTTTTAGAAATAATAAATCTGAAGAGGATCCAAATAAGGATCGAAACGTTTTACAAAAGTTGTCCAGTTTTATTTGGAACCACTGGCCGAATCGCAGCCGATTCCTCCCTTCACTAATTCCCCAAGTAATATTCTTGCGAAATGTGAAAAACATCTCTTCCGGAAAACAATTCTCCGGAAACAGCTCTACCGAATAACAAGCCTACCACATCGCAACCTTACAGACCGAAAGATATAGTCGTGATATAATGTCTGTCAGAAACATCTCTACCGTAAAATAAACCGCTTGAAACGAAGCCTAAGAACAACAAGTCTGCCGGAGAATAACTCGCTACAGTGACATCTCTACCAGAAAAAAGTCCCGCATAAATATTTCCTAAAGACGTTCTGTCTTCCAGAGAAATGTTTTCTGTTTCAGAGAGATGTTCCCACCATCGCAAAATTTTACGAACACAATTTATCTTTTTCTTTTCTATATACTTCCCTCCCATAGCGATCTTTAAATACTACGTTTTATAGACACACTTACATCTCTACCGGTCGCAACTCTACCGTTGAATAAACCGCTTAGAACGAAGCGAACTCTTCCGGGGAATGCCTCGCTAGAATCACATCTCTACCAGAAAAAAATCCGGCTTAAATATTTCGGAGAGACTTTCTCTCCTCCAGAGAAATATTTTTTCTTTCAAAGAGATGTTCCCTGGTAGAAGTATCATTCGGAGAAGTTGTTCCCCATGCACGTGTTATTCGGTAGAGTTATTTTCAGAGACTTCTTTGAGAGAGAATTTGTTACATTAGGTAGAGATTTTATTTCGTAGAGTTATGAAATGGTAGATATGTGTCTGCAGACCTTTTTTTCGGTAGAGTTGTTCGACAGGAGAGTTTTGAACGGTAGAGATCGGTACACCGTCGCTTTGACACCTTTACGAAATATGTTAAATTCATACAAGAGGAAGGGGTTTCGCGAATTCAAGAATCCTATTAAAAATTTAAATATTATACTGCCATTGGTTTTAAATTATCGGTATTACAATATACCATCAAGATCTCGGTTATAATGACGATTGATTTCGTCGAAGAAACGCGGAGAAAAACCCAAATTCACGATTGTCAGACCCTTTTGTCAGACGCGAACTATCATTATTTTGAATTTTCCAAATACAACGTTCGTCGACTCTTTTTATCCTCCTCCCAAAGTCAATTGACCACAGATCGGTTACGAGGCCATTACCAAAGAGTAGAAAAAAGAAGAAGAAACGTGCGGAGGTCGAGCTGTCCTTGTCCGCGATCTCGGCGCCATCGAAAATAAAAATTACACTGGCAATAATTTAAATAACGTGTCACAATCGACGAGAACCTTTTGTCCGTGTCGATGTAGAACAAGACCGAGAAATCGGTATCGCCGATAACGATTAGCAAATTGTTTTTGCTGGTTACCCGCATATATTGCACGAAATTAGAAAAAAAATACCTTCACTAAAATTTTATCCAACATCCTGTTTCGTTAAGTTAAGTCTCCTTTATTTATTTATATATTAAAGAGAAATATTTTGGCGACTCGTTTTTCGTTTATTAATAAATGTAAACCTTCCGTGGTCACATGGGGTCAAATCGACCCCACGACTACTTTTCTTTTTTTTTTCTTTATGAATTTGTTTAATATATAGTCGTTTGATTTTTTATAAATTATTATGCATAAAAATATATATATAACCGAACAGAATTGTATGTGCACGGAGAAAAAAAATTCAGTTAAAACAACTAAATCCATTTAGTTGAAAAAAATTTAGTTGATTCAATATTAATTTTTTTGAAATAATGAAACTATAATTAATTCAACAAATGAATTTGGTTAACTATAAGATATGAGGTGAATGAAATTATTTGGTCAATTTCCAGATACAGTTTAGTCCAATTTACACATTACTGAGTTGCTGTACAGAAATATTTCATTGATTTGTAGTATATTTTAACTAAATAAATTTAGCTGTAACAAGAAAACAATTCGTATTTTTAATCACACAATTTATTTGGTACAAAGATATTTATTTGATTGAACTAAAACTTTGCCCATTCAAGCAACGATTTAACTGATTTAACGAAAACTTCCAATGTATCTTTGTTGAATTACCAAAATGATCTAGTTGAACGTCCGGAAACAAATATTTGGTTGAGTCAAACAAATTTTTGCATTTTCAACAAAAAAACTTTCTCAGTGGAGGGAGAGCAGTGGCCAAGTGGCTAGAGCGCGGGTCTCGAAATCCGCGGGACCCGGGTTCGAACCCCGGCGACACCGCTGAAAAATATTCCAATTTTTCAAGTGTTTCTCAGCTGCAATCCCGGTGGGTTGGGACCCCACCATTAAAATAATGGAATCCCAAAGACCTCATTGCGATGAGTGGGCGGTTAATTGTACGGTTTTGGTGAGGCCTGCCGACGTGGTTCTTATCGCTCGGATGGTGGTTCACCTAACTGTGCAAGCGACTGGATCGCAATGGAGGAGGTAACTACCTAACCGACCGATGATAGTCGTGCTAGAGCGTGCTCGCATTGCTACCGACGGGCGCTTAGGTAGAGTTTACCGTCTGTATCAGTGAAGGTTTTTCTGCAGTTTTCCCTTCACTCTCGGCAGAATTGCGATACAGAATGGAAAAGGTGTAGGGTGCGGGCTGCAGCCCCGGCCTTACTAGGAAAGGGGGGGGGATTAGTATAAAGCAATGCTGTACACTGGTAATAAACAAAAAAAAACTTTCTCAGTGTGTAACTTTTCCAGAATTAACTCTCAAAATTTAACTTACCTTAAGGGGTAAGGCCACTCTACTCTCTAGGATTTTAAAAAAATCGATGTTTTTTTTTATTAAAAAGGTACCTTAGTATCTGTAGATTTATATTCCAAAAGATTATGTGCTTGAATAATCCCCAAGTACTCGATTTTCGTATTCTAGTGCAATCCCTCTTCACCAGCATCAGCAGTAAGCTTTCTATACACTTTAAACGCGTTTATCGCAGAACTACATTTTTCAACTCGGCCGAACTTATAACTCAAACAAATTTCAACCGTTTCATTTGAAATTTCAACTGTACATTCAAAATAACGTTCTCTAAAGCACTACGTAGGATTTTTTCATTATATTGCTGAGTTTCTTTTTTATAAACAATTTCCTGACGATTTTCTCATGGCGTTTTATATTTTTTATTCAGAACTGCGTCATTTTTTTTACTAAAAACAGCATATCAAAAAAATCGTACGTACTTCTATAGCTATTCTTATATATAATCGAAAAGTCTTTAGTGTCTCATCGTAACTCAAAAATTATAGGAGCTGTTGGTTCGTCCGTCGACCTTCCATCGGAAAAAAGCTGCACAGTCGCCATTTTGACTTATATCGCCATCAAAAAATAATTTTCTATTGCCAATTGGATGTATAATAAAACAACTTTCTTGTAATTCCGATTTATTTTATGGTTTCGCTGAAAAAAAATCACGAAATATGCCCTTTTTTGGTATGTAGAGTGACCTAACCCCTTAACGCTGTTCAACGAGTTGTAAATGAAACATTCTCGCTGCATGAAATGAATTCTCGTGCCGCGATGATGAATATTATATTTTTTAAAAGCTATTAGCATTACAATATAACTTATAAAGTGCATGTATAACGTTGCTTCATTTCGTAATTAACTATATGTTGAAAAATGAAGGAGTTAGGATCAGTAAAAAAAAAAAAAAACTTTGACAAGGTCGATTTCGAAACTTCGATTCAGCGATAAGAATTCCGGTGGATTCAACCAGCCCATCCGACGTCCTCGACTTCCCTGCATAAATATATCCAACACGGTGGATTCTCATAAATATATACACTGAGAAAAAAGTTCAGTTAAAACAACTAAATCCATTTAGTTGAAAAAAATTTAGTTGATTCAATATTAATTTGTTTGTAATAATGAAACTATAATTAATTCAATAAATGGATTTGGTTAACCACAAGATATGAGGTGAACGAAATTATTTGGTCAATTTCCAGATACAGTTTAGTCCAATTTACACGTTACTGAGTTGCTGTGCAGAAATATTTCGTCGATTTCTAGTATATTTTAACTAAATAAATTTAGCTGTAACAAAAAAATAATTCGTATTTTCAATCACACCATTTATTTGGTACAAAGATATTTATTTGATTGAACTAAAACTTTGCCCATTCAAGCAACGATTTAACCGATTTAACTAAAACTTCCACTGTACCTTTGTTGAATTACCAAAATGATCTCGGTGAACGTCCGGAAACAAATATTTGGTTGAGTCAAACAAATTTTTGCATTTTCAACAAAATTTTTTTTTCAGTGTACCAGTAATATGCACGCAATTTATAATTTCTGTACGAGCGCAATTGCTTTACCAGAGAGAAAGAGAATCCCTTTCCTTTCCTTTTTGTTGTACGTTCCGCAAACCATGTTTTCTGTACAATTGTTCATCATGCACAACTGTAGTCTAATAGCAGAGTCGTGACATACGTCCATTGACGAATGCCGAGATATTTCGATGTTGAAATATCATCGCTGCCTGCTTACGAAATGTTCCACGTTGAGTTGGGCAATATTTTCTTATTCAACCATTTTTACTATCATAATTTTTTTTAATTATATATTTTTTTAATTTTTTATAATTAAAAAAAATCCAGTACATGTTTGTGAATTGATACAGTGATTATTCATTATCTTAAACGAATTCACAGATATTTTGCCGAAACTAAAAAAAAAAAAATTCTAGGTCTCCCCTCTGAAATTTTTTTTTTTTTTTCAAATCTTTAAAAATCGTTTTCCATAAGTCATAATTAATGTTATTGTTTTTGTTTAACATAAAAAAAACAGATTAATTAAGAATTCGTTAAATCATAAATAACTTCTATATTTTTCAACTGTTATTTTTTTATCCCAACAAAATTTTTTTCAAATTTTTTAGATAATAGATAATTTTGTTTTCGTGTGAAAATTTTTCAATTTTGTTATAAATAAATTTTTTTCAAATTTTTTTTATGGTCTATTTTACCCCGGATATAGTGCGTCGGCCTAAAAATGAATGAATACATTAAATTCATCGTAATTTGAAGAAAAACAAAAAAAATCGGACCGAATTTTTTAGAGTGGTCCATTATGCCCCAGGTATCGCGGATCGGCCTAAAAATGAGTCAATACATCAAATTTATGATGATGGGGCAAGAAACCAAAATTTTTTTTTTCTAATCAAATTTTTGAGGGGGGCCGTCGTGCCCCACCCTCCCTTACTCCATGAATTTTACAGGGGAAATAACCCGTGGCCGAATAATTTTTTTTTCCATGTCTGGTAGGCATCCCTTGATATTTCCTTTGACCGGGGTCAATATTATTTTCACGGCTTTTTAGCTCTTAAAACCAATGGTCATTCATTTTGATTTCCACAATGGTATACGATAAATTTGTTTCCATTCAAGTTTGTTTGGTAAAAAATCCATTTGAAGACTAAGGCCCGAATTTGAAGATCTTAAGATCAAGCTTTCCATTGAACTCAAGTTGGAACTTAAGATCGAACTTAAGTTTCAATTTAAGATGAATTAATCTTAAGTTTGGAACTTAAGTGTCATTACAACTTCATACATAAGTTCAAACTTAATCTTGGTTTGAAGTTTGATCTTAAGATCCATCTTGAGCTTGAACTTAAATTCCATCGAACTTAATTATTTTGACAACTAATGTCAAAAAACACGGTCGAGGAAGATCCATCTTGAGCTTGAACTTAAATTCCATCGAACTTAATTATTTTGACAACTAATGTCAAAAAACACGGTCGAGGAAGCTAGGCGATGAAAGAAGTTTGATGGAATTTAAGCTCAAACTCAACATGGATCTTAAGATAAAACATCAAACCAAGTTTAAGTTTGAACTTAAGATCTATCTGAAGTTCGCACTAAAGTTTGTACTTAAGTATGAATTTTTAATGACACTTAAGTTAAAACTTAAGATTCATCTTAAATTGGAACTTAAGTTCTATCTCAAGTTTCAACTTGAGTTCAATGGAAAGTTTCATCTTAAGATAAATCGTAAGATAAAAAATATCCGGACCTAAGAAATTCAAAGAAATTGGGGGAAATGCCGTCTATCGACATAATTACAACTGACTTATTGACGTGCAATTTGTATTCTGTTCTTCAAGACTGAACTCTTTCTGTGGTGCAGAAAAAACAATTGTCTCACGAATAACGAGGAAATTTTAATAGTCCGGATCTCTGGACCAACTGGACGAAAGAAAGAAAAACGACAAGCAACCTTGGGCTTCGCGAGTTTCCTCTCTCTGGCGTTAAGTTGCGAAATTTAATGGAGCTCGCTCGTAAAGTTTGCCCTAATTAATTAAACACGGAATTTACATATTTTTATTTATTTTTATCATTCTTTTTTTTACAACATATTTATTAATAATCTGACAATAAAGAAAAAAAATGTCGAGAAAAAAAAATGAAAATTAAATAAGTTACAAACTGGTAAAGTTGAGGGTAAAAAAAGGGTGCGCTCGCTGACACGATTGAAACCTTTCTAGTCATCCGATACAAAATTTAAAAAAAGATACGCAATTAGTAAGAATGTCATTATAAACCCGACGTCAGAGAAAACGGAAACAAAATATTTCGCAAAATGCCGGCCGTCTGAACAAAAAAAGGCACTTTTAGACTTTTTTCATAGTTTTTATTTTTTTTATAATAGTAAAAAAAAATTGGATATAAAAGTGGTAGGAGCGATAGGATGTGATATATTGAAGATTGGTAAAAAATTTGAAGTAAATCGGTTGAGTAGAACTTTAGATATCATGTCAGCTGTGTTGAGAGAAGTGGTTTAGAAAAAAACGTCTAAAGGGTGTCCCAGGAGTGAAGGTCAATACCGTGAGGGTAGATTCATGACGTAATATAGAGTAGAAAAGTCCTTTGCCATTTATTGGTGTTTTGAACGCCTGAATTGTTATTAATTTTCTTAATCAGCCAATGAGATACCAACGAGCGCGAGGGTAGGCATGGCGGGATGACGGCGCATCTCAATGGACGCATTTCATTGGCAGATTTAATAAATCAATAACAATTCAGGGGTCAAAAATACAAAAAAATGGCAAAGGACTGTTTTACTCGATATTGAGTCACGGATCCACCCTCACGGTATTGACCTTCACCCCTGGGATACCCTGTATAGTCCGATTTGCTCTGCCGAGACGGATGTAGTTGCTGCGTCACTAAAATAGCTATCACTCCCTAAATTATTGGAATTAAAAAATTTCCTTTCGAGGAAATATTCTTAACAGTCTTAACTTTGAGAATATGAAAAAAAAAAATTTTTTTTCTAAATTCTTGATCACAATCCCGCCTTAACAATCCGTGATTTGGAATCAAAATTCTCGACAATCGATCTCACAAGTTATCGGATCATATCATTGGTCGCATTTTACTTCACGTCGGGAAATGCCTATTTCGATCTTCTCGCGCCACAAAAACACGCGAGTTGTTTTGTAAATCTGCAGAAAAATTGAAAAAAAATGACCGTCCAACCCGCCATTGCATCTCACTTAAACTAAGCTCGCGATAATCACGGAACAAATATAATTTCACCGGTTTTCCGGTGAAATAAGTATTTTCCATCGAGCCAAAAAAAAAATGGATAAATTATATTTTTAGCTTCTCGATCATTGATAAAATTTGCAAAGTCGTGCAAATTCAGAATCCGTCCGCTTCTTCCTTCCCATCTTTTTCACCATTCGTCTTAATTCCCTCACGTCCATAAATTTTGGCTTTCACATTTAGGAAGCTCAACGAATAAACGAAAAATTGACCAATTCTCAATTTGTATAATTTTTTTAAAGATTTTTCGAAAATATTAAAATTTCATAAAAACTGAACTCCTGAAGCGAATCTTGTGATCCAACCATCTAAATCCTTGTCAATTTTTTCTCGCCAAATAATCATTTCCGCATAATAGGAAAAAAAAATATTAGTCGACGAAAATTTTAAATCTGTACAATTCCAGTTTATCGATAATATATCGTACAACGGTTAATTATTAAATGCTAATTAAGCTATGAAATAATTATACAAAAAAGTAGAAAAAAATCGTATTATCTATCGCCACACCGTCAATAAATAATTATTTTGAAAATTTAATTTTGTTTGTTTGCATTTTTGGTTTTCCGGGAGCGGAAAAATCATGAAGAATTATCAAAATTTTTTTAATATATGTCACGTGGCATTACTTTCAAGTTCATTGAATTTCATATGGTTGTAGCTGTCGATAATCTCAAGGGCATCGTCGTAAAGAAGTCTCTTCGTGTCGTTGAAAAATAAAAAATCCAGATGTCCAAAATTCGTGTATGGTATCTCACGTGAAGTGGAACTTGGAATTTTCTTCAGTACCTCTTGTACGTCCTGTGGCATTTTGAGATGAAAGAAAAATGTAGAGACCGTTAGTATACATATGAGGCATTCCACACCGATTCGACCTGGGTCTGACCCTTCACCTCTTCGATTTTGTCTGAAAATTTTTATGGTTTTGTAGTACCTCTGAAGAGCACTCAGGATTTTTTTCAGATTTTTTTGGAGCGATTTAACTTGACTATATTATAAACAAATTATTTTTATAGCCCAAATTTAAAAATCTGAAAAAAATAACAAAAATCCCGTTTTTTATATGGAAAATTTCAAGCGTTGAGCTAAAGTAGGCAGGGGTTCCTTCTGTTTATAATAAGCTATTTCGAAAAAAAAAAATTCAAAAATGGAAGGAGGGACCTGAATTGAGTGGGACGATATTTTTTGTATGAATTAAAGGTATTTAAAAAAATGTTTGTATAAGGGCCCACTTAATTCAAGTTTCTCCTTCTTTAAAAAAAAAAAATTGTTTTTTACTTTAATTTGAAAAAATCTGAAAGAATCACAAAAATCCCGTTTTTTATATGAAAAAATTCAAGCGCTGAACCAAACTGAGCAAGTGTTCCCTTCTATTTATAACAAGCCTTTTCGAAAGAAAAATTAAAAAAAAAACAGAGAGAAACCTGAATTGAGTGGGCCCTTATCCAAACATTTTTTTAAAAACTTTCCATTCATACAAAAATGTTTGGATAACGGCCCACACAATTCAGGGTCCTCCTTCTATTCAATTTTTTTTGCAAATAATCTTATTATAAACAGAAGGAAACCTCTGCCCACTTTGGCTCAACACTTGAAATTTTTCATATAAAAAACGGGATTTTTGTGATTTTTTCAGATTTTTGAATTTTGGCTAAAAATAATTTATTTATAAATCTATAGTCGTGTCAAATCGCTCCAAAAAAATCTGAAAAAAATCCTGAGTGCTCTTCAGAAGTACTACAAAACCATAAAAAATTGCGGACAAGATCGGAGAGGTGAAGGATGAGACTCAGGTGGAATCAGTGTGGAATGCCCCATGTATATTGTGATCTTATACCACGTGTATATTAGGGTGGGTCAAATAGAATGACTAATTTTTTTTTCCCTCGATATAATGAAAAGTGTATTGTTTGGCATCTCAAAAAAACCCTCTGCAAGTATTAGCCCTTCATATTCAAATTAAGAGGTCCCTCATCCCAAATTTTTATTTTCCATTTAAATAACATCGGAATTTTTTTTTTCAACTTTGGAATTTCATATAAATAATTTGGAATTTATATAAATAAATAATAATAATTATAATAAAAATAATAAATAATAAATAATTTAGAATTTTATAAAAATAATCTGTGACCATCATTACTAATTATCACCGATTATTTTTTGAACGGTTAGTTTTCTCGATTAAACACAAGAGAGCTTTTTTGTAGAGCATCGAATGTTCAACAAAAACGTGCTAAAAAACTCTCCTAACCTCAACGGTTAAAGTCTAATAAAATTCCAAAGTTAAAACAAAAAAAATTCCTATGTTATTTAAATGGGAAATAAAAATTTGCGATGAGGCACCTCTTAATTAAAATATGAAGGGCTAATACTTGCAGAGGGTTTTTTTCAGATGCCAAACAATACATTTTTCATTATATCGAGGAAAAAAAAATAGTCATTTTATTTGACCCACCCTAGTATTATATATCCTCAAATATGCTACTGTGTTGATGAACCATGCGATTATGATCGATATAACAAAATAGCTCAAGATGTTGCTTGACCTTCTTCGTCGTGTAACCGTCGTTTGGACCGTAATATAGTACCACAGGCGCCGTTATATTTTCCAATGGATATTCCGGTGGTGTAAAACTCTTGTAGCGAAGATAATTAATCATTGGACCAAAATCGTACTGTTTGAACTTCCCTGTAAAATTGTTACAAGATAGCAGAAAAATACCAGCACAACTTCGAAAATGGATTTAAAAAATACTAGTTATGAATATTACAAGCTGCAATTTTTTTAGTACTTGTAAAAATGTCTAAAAAAGTGGTAAATTTTTCCAAAAAATCAAAATTGTTCAAGTTAAACAAAAAATATGTTGGGTTTTAAACTGAAAAAAAAACGGATGAAAATTAATTTCGATGTTTTTTTTTTCATGAAACTACATACAACTCAAGACCGCCAAAAATGATCCTCTATCTTATTTTGATATCTCCGTTTTTCAAAAAGTTTAACCAGCATTTAAAAAAAATTGTGTGAAACTATAAAATTTTGAAAAATTTATTGTGTCAAAAAGAGTTGAGATAAAAATCTTAAAAAAATCCGAAAGACTGCTTTCAGTACGTACAAAAAAATAGAAAATTTGTAACAAAATTAAAAATGGTCGGGGTCACGGATTGATCGGTTTGGTATGGAATGCCCCATATATATTTGTATATATATATATTTTTTAATGCATTTCGGTTGTCCCTTTCCCGCTCCCAAATACGAAATGGACTTAAATTGAAGAAAATAAATGATTAAATATCGAGTTTTTCCATTCGTCAAGAGCGATTTCATGGAAAATGAACACTTTCAATGATGAGTGTAAAAGTTTTCAATCAACCCATCCCCTATCATCTTATACTCAAAATCATGACAAAGTGCAGAGAAAAAGTGAAAAAAATGTCTTCGATGGCAATTTTTCATTTTATTTTTATTTTTTGATAAAAAAAAATCGAAATAAAACTCACGGCTAACAACAAGTTGACGATAGTGCATCAGAGTCTCCACGGAGGTGCCTTGAGGATAATGATCCAGCAAATGTGGCAACATTGACTATGAAAATCGTAATCATTAATTTTTTAGTTTCGCTTAAGCCATTTTTTCCCCCTAGAACTTGCCTATTTCTTACACTGAGAGAAAAAAATACTAGAACCAATGAAATAAAGTTTTGAAGGCAAAAAATCATTTTTTTCATTATTTGCCAAAACATATTAGATTGGTTCCCTTATATACTTACTTGGTTCATTTTTTTCAGTCAATTCCATAAATTTCCGTTTCAATAAACGAATTTACTTGAATCTAACAATATGTTATCAATTATATGTAATATGTTGTTTGAATCAAGAACACATTTTATCATTCAAAACATGCTTGTCTTTTAATACAGGAAGCACTGAGAAAAACAATTTGTTGAATCAACAAATTAATTAGTCCAATCAACAGGAAAAATGATTGATTCAATCAAATGCGTGTTTGTTAATTGTTGCTAAACATTTTATAAAAAATATACCGACGGCAGTATGGAAGAACGTGCTATCTCAAATTGTGCTAGAAGAACGTGCTATCTCAAATTGTGCTAGAAAAACGTGCTATCTTACATTGTGCTAGAAGAACGTGCTATCTCAAATTGTGCTAGAAAAACGTGCTATCTCAAATTATGAGAGAAGAAGGTGGTATCTCCAATTGTAATCAAGTGTAATCAATTGGAGATACCACCTTCTTCTCTCATAATTTGAGATAGCACGTTCTTCTAGCACAATTTGAGATAGCACGTTCTTTTAGCACAATTTGAGATAACACGTTCTTCTAGCACAATTTGGGATAGCGGGTTCTTCTAGCACAATTTGAGATAGCACGTTCTTCCATACTGCCGTATAGCCCTTGCCAAATAATTTAATATGCATAGTTTAGTAACCCCAAAAAGAGATAAATAGAAAAAAAAGACAAATCTGCGCCAATTCTCCGATCTAATCTCTCTGTCCGACCGAGATTCGAACCCTCGACCCTACCTACCATCATACCTATATCCTACCTAACTACCTAACACGCTACCTATTACGCTATCGACTACTACTATGCACTTGAAAAAAGTTAGGTCTTATGAAGATTCGAATATAAGAAAATATTTGAAAAACCAGTTTTTTAATTTTTAACAACTTATGTATACTATTAACGTATACTAGAGAAATGATAGTTCTTTCCTTGAAGGAAATAAAAATGTCATCATTCCAAACAAATATTCTATTGGAATAAAATAATGTGTTATTTATTTTACTACAGCTTCTTTTCAAATAATCACAATCAATTTTATATCTAATAAATATTGAAAATACTACAGAAATATTTTTAGAAGTAAAATAATGATGAATTTATTGCAAAGAAAAAATTTTGTTCGAAAAAAATAATTTCGTATTGAAGTCATTTCTTAGATCCAAATAATCTCATGTTTATGATGCGATCAATGTAATTAATCCAATGAATACCAATTTAATCAAATCTACCATGCATTTAATTGTTACTATTAAATAAGAGTTTAATATAATGGAGTAATAGATTCGTGAAAATATTTTTTTAAATGAAGAGTGTTTTTCTTGGTTCAACAAATAAATAATCGAATTAATACTTTCATTTAAGTATTCATGTTCTGAAATTCAGTAATTTTTTCTCTCAGTGTATATATATGCCTATTTCTTATAAATTATATTTTTCCATATTCTCTAGACATTAAACTCAGATTTTTCGAATTTTCATAAGAATTAGATTGGATGATATGTTTGAATAGTTTGATGATTGAGTTAGTTGAAATGATATACTTAATCCTTACTTGACACACTTCTGCAGAATAACGTACTTGACACGCTGGGGTCGTTTGTACCCCAGTGATGAAAATTCTTATAAAAAATATACCATTTAATATTTTTACTTGCAAATTTTTTTAGAACTTCTTAAGAGGTTACTTCCCAAAGTTATACAGGATTTATAGTAAAATATCAAAGTTAAATATGATAAAAAAATTTGAATATCCAAAAAAACTGAAAAAATTACAACTTTTACGAAAAAAATCATAACTTTTTTATTTAAAAAATAATGTTTAAGAAAAATACTAGTAGTAAAATAATATAACAGGAAAAAAATTTGCTTATTGTCTTAGAGTGATGCTATAAGTTTAAAGAAGTAATGGCATCCTCGAACTAATGACAGATGTCGCTATAGGTTCCTTTTTTTAAAATTTAGGTACTCAAAATTCAGCAAATTTAGACCTTGGGTATTTTGGACCCCACTGTGTCAAGTAAGGGTTAAATATAAAATGGAATAATTTTTAAAAAAATCATTCTTGATCATTGATCATTAATTTTGTTGAAGAAAAAAACTCGTTTTATTGCTCACCGTATCAAACTCTTCGCAATTCGTGAGTCCGAATAAGAAACAAGCCACTTTATGGCACATCGAACGAAAATTGAGATCTTGACAAAACCAGCCGTAATATCCGACATCCTTACGTGGAAAAACCTCGAGCTTGTTGAGGAGTTTCAGTGTTTCCTTGTTGCAAAATAATAATGTCGAATGATTGATTTTTTTTTTTTTTGAAAAATAAAAATAAAATACTCACCGCTATCTGCTTTCCATAGCGAATACCGATCGTGCTCAAAAAACCAGGCAGACTGTGAGTGAATATCGCGACGGGCGCGAATGTCAGGGCAACGTTAATTTTTTCATTGTATTTCGGTTTTTTTGACAATAAAACCAGTGCAACGGTGCTGCCCATCGAATGACCAACCAGGGATAATTTTTCTGCACCCGTTAATGACAAAATATAGTCTATCGACGCTGCTGTGTCATAAATGCCAAACTCGTGCCAGCTATAAAAGTCATGCAAATAATCATTTTATTTGACTTGTAATTCGAAAACAAATTTAAAAAAAAAATCATTTTACCTAAAACGCCAGAATTTCGACTCGTGCGGCGTTAAATATCTGTGACGTTTGCAATAATAATTTCCCCGTGAATTCAATGCCCACACGTCGTATCCATTGTCCACCAACATGTAAGCTGATTACACAAAAAATGCATACATAATCGAATATTGCAACATGCGTCAAATTTATCGATACGTTATTAACATGGAAATACTAAGACATACTTTTTTTAATCAAAACATTCCAACAATAATAATTATTCAGTTGTTTACCAAAATTTATTAAAAGTATAGTAATTTCAGATTTATTTGAATATATTTATTGCCTTTTATTTTGGTTTTTTAAAAATATAATATGAAATTATGCAAAATTTTATTATTTTAAATTTTTATTAAGCTGATGTAAAAAAAAATGCATACATAATCGAATATTGTTAACATGGAAATACTCAGAAATACTTTTTTTAATCAAGACATTCCACCAAAAATAATTGTTTAGTTGTTTACCAAAATTTGTTAAAAATATAGTCATTTCAGATTCTTTTCAATATAGTTATTGCCTTTTATTTCAATTTTTTTCTTTGTATATTATAAAATGATGCAAAATTTTATTTTTTTAATTGTGAAAATATGAAATGGAAATCATGAAAAATATTGAAGAATGGCGATTAACGAGTTTTAAGTTTTTGTTTTGTAAAAAACTTTTTAAAAGTTATGCAAAAAAACTCCATTGATTGATTGAGTTTCAAGTTTTGTCCCTTTTATATGAATATTTTCGTAACATATTTTTTGTAATTTCAATTTTATCAATTAACAAATTATAATATTGCACAACATTTTATTTAAAAATCCTGAGTCCATTTTAAAGTATTCAGTCTAAAAAAAATAAAGTAGCTACTCGAAATAATAAGTTATCGAAACTCAAGTTTCGTCTGTTCTATTTCAATATTTTCGTAACTTTTTTATTTATTTCATCAATTATAGAACGATAATGTTATATCAATTTTATTTTAAAAAACTGAGTGTAGTTCAGATTATTCTTTAAAAAAAAGTACAAATGGGGCATTCCATACCAAGTCGACCTAAGTGTGACCCTCGACCTCGCTGATTTCGTTTACGATTTTTTATATGATTCTTCCAACTCAAAAAGGCATTCAGAATTTTTTTCAGATTTTTAAAACCAAATTTGAGTACGGTATGATTTTTTGAACAATTTTTTCGAAAACTTGAAAATCTAAAAAAATTCTCAAAAATTTTCATTTTTGACACCGGATTTTTGAGAATTTTTTCAGATTTTTAAATCACGACCCTCGAGGTTTTCGAAAAAAATGTTCGAAAAATCTTAACGTTCTCAAATTTGGTTTTAAAAATCTGAAAAAAATTCTGAATGCTATTTTGAGTTGGAAGAATCATATAAAAAATTGTAAACGAAATCAGCGAGGACGAGGGTCACACTCAGGTTGACTTGGTATGGAATGCCCCATACATACATATTATGGTAAATATTTAGAAAAGTACTTTAGTTATTGCACTAATTTTTTAATATGAAATTGAAAAAGTTCTTTTTTTACCAAGATCGTGTTCGGGTCCTCGCAGGACCCATATATCCGAGGCAGCCAATAGTCCATGAAGTAATATGACCGGTGGTTTTCCATGGGTCAATGGTGACTTAGGACCACCGGGTATTCGATGTATCGTCAAAATATAACCATCCTCGGTAGTAACGTCGTGTTCCTCGGCAAAGTATTCCTCTCGCTTCACCAATTCGACCTGAAAATCTTTGCGATGAGAAAAAAATAGTTCCGTCACCCGTAACACGACTTTTCTATTGATAAAATAAATATATGACTCGTAGGCTGATATAGAATAGTTAATGAACAAAAATTATGGAAATGTAAATTTCGCACGTTGCTTCCTCACAATTGTCTACTCATTGGCGGATCCTCCTCTATGATCCTTTCTCTTTTTCAAGAATTTTTTCTGGAAAGACATTTTAATTTATTAACCTAAAATTTTATATAGGTACATATGTTTGTAAATTTTAACCTTATTTTGAAAAAAAATTTTTTTTTAACAATGATTCTAGAAATTACTGTAGCTGATTTCCGGGAGGTCCTTTACAAAAAAAGGCGTCTTGCAATGAGCATCTCTGGATTGGATCATCAAAAAAAAAAAAAAAATCGTTAATATGAGGTATAATCTAGTATTCAATCGAAGGAATAAGCAAAATATCTATTTATGAGAAAATAGCGGCTTCTCAAAAAAAAAAATCGATTTGGGATGAAAATTTTTGCCTTAAATTGTTTATAAAATGGAAGATATTTTCCGGTAAAAAAAATCTTCCCTTAATTACTAAAAAATATATTTATAAAGCTTGTCTAAAAATTTGAGACTGATCGGTTACGCCGTTTCTGAGAAATCTTGCTCATCGACTTTAAGACACAGTTTTGAGAAAAACGCGTTCAAAGTTTCAAAAGCACTTTACACATAGTAATTACGGGTTTACAAATAGGCCTCTAACTCCGAAAATATTTGTCGGATTGACATGAAAATTTCTGTGTACATACTTAAATATATGAACATTACGAAAATGAAATTTAAAAAAATATAATTTTTTTTAAATCCTGACTGCGTATAACCCCTTAATGAGGTTCTATCGCCATAATCATAATAGTATATGAAGCATTGCACACCAAGTGGGCCACTAAAAAATCGTGTGATCTCGAAGTATTATGAAGCATTTTTTTAAAGGTCAAAAGCAAGCAGGATTTTTTTCAGATTTCTGAATCTGATTTTACACCCTCAATTTGGATACGAATGTTGTTATTTATTTTTTCTCGATTCATTTGACGTGCGAAACGATCCATTGCACAAAAAAAAACACCACTACATAAAATTTCGGTTTTCGAATATACTTTATAATCTTATCTATTTTGAAGCTGTCCGGAATCCTTTTCGTGTATTTTTCAGCGAAACAAGGCAATAATATATTTTATTGCACTCCGTGCGTAAAGTGACCACTTCTCGCACGCTTCGCTTCGCTGCGCGTGCGAGAAGCGGGCACTCTCCGCACTCGTGCAATAAAATTTTGTACGAAACTCGTGCGAGAAACATTTTTCTGACTCGTGTGATTGCAGCATGAGCCGAAGGCGAATTTAAATTTATTGAAAAAACATTGAACATCTATTATTTGCCGTGTATCAGCGTGGAGTCAATGTATAATTAATTCGTTTTTTAAGGGAGCTTTCCAGTGTGAAATTTTCAAAAAATCGATTTTTTTTTCTTTATCGAATAGTATACACTCTTCCGAATGGACCTGGCATCGCTGATTGACCGTAAGTAAACGATTTACCTAAAATTTCCTCACTTGAAACTTTGAACGCGTTTTTCTCGAAACAGCATTTTTCAAAACGGTGTCCAACTTGGAGGGCAGAGTTTTAAAGCTATCGAGTTGAATTTTTTACACAATATTCTTAACGTCATTGTTTATCGTGCTATGGAAGCTTTTTTTTTTGACATCTTCCTACTTTTTTGTAAAAAAAACTGCCAAAAAAAAATGCTAAAATCGATACTTTTTGTTCAAACCGGCGCCATTTTTGCAAAAAAAAAAAAAAAAGCCTCCATAGCACGAAAGCCAATTATATACCGATCAATAATCTTTTTGTGTTTTTTGTTTCAGATCAAAATTGTGACCCCCAACGTGGACACCACATCCAAGTGCATTTTCTGCAACAATTGTTTCATCATTTTTATAGATATTAATTAATAAATAGATCGATCTTTAAGAAAATTGTTTTGTATTCTTCAATACCCAATTAATATACAAAAAAAAACCAGACCGATTAGATTATTTTTTCTTTAAAAAAAAAAATCGCGAAAAACAGCGTTTTTTCGGGCTGTCACACTGGAAAGCTCCCTTAATCGGAAATATTAAGGTATATTGTGAGGTCCCATTTTTTGACTTTAACCCCACGCTGAAACACGATAAATAATGTGTGTTCAATGTTTTTTTAATAAATTTAATGGAAGCGTTGGATAACATCGAATATTTGTCGTAAGTCGCAAGTGTTTTCATCAGTTATGCTCAGAAAACACTTGGAAGATATGGATTCTCCATCATGCCAATTTTTCTGTGGTTTGTTGGCAAATTAACGAAAGTTTTCTCGAAGTTGTAGGAAAATTGGAAACGGCGAACTCGACGAAAAAAAATATTATTGTCTTGTTTCGCTGAAAAATACACGAAAAGGATTCTGGACAGCTTCAAAATAGATGAGATTTTAAAGTATATTCGAAAACCTAAATTTTATGTAGAGGTGTTTTTTTGTGTGCAATGGATCGTTGCGCATGTAAAATGAATAGAAAAAAAATAAATAACAACATTCGTATCCAAATTGGGGGTGTAAAATCAGATTCAAAAATCTGAAAAAATCCTGCTTGCTTTTGACACTCGAATAACCTTTAAAAAAATGTTTCATAATATTTCGAGATCACACGATTTTTTAGTAGCCCACTTGATGTGGAGCGCTTCATATACAAAGTAACGGCAAGATCATCAGATACAATTTTTCCAAGATAATTTTTTGAAACTTTGCGTGAATCTTTTTGGACGTCGAATTATAATGTGCAAAAAATTTAAAAAGGTTACATCGTCTGGTAATCGAGATATTCAGTGTTTAAGTTTGTTTAGAAGCAAATCACGTTTAATGAGAAAATTCTGAAAATTTGGTATGTTTTTCAATGAAGTATTTAAGAGGTCGTGTAAAAATTTCACGACGATTTGGAAGCTTGTTATCGAATAATTAAGATTAACAAATTAAATAAAATTAAATGTAGTCTTATGGAAACTGATGTAACTTTGCGATAAGTTTTTTTTTTGACCTCTCAATTTTTTAATATCCACAATATACTGAAAGCAACGGCAAGAAAACGAATTTTATTGATAAATATTTTTTTTATTTGTTTAAAAAATTGTTTTTAACAAAACGTTAATTTCCTAATAACGAGCTTCCCTAATCGTCGTAAAATTTTCACACGACCTCTTAAATACCTCATACAAAAACATACCAAATTTTCACAATTTTCTCATTATTTTTTATTTGAACCCTTAAGGAGGTTGAAGTAATGATGATAGAATTCTGAAAATTTGGTATGTTCTTACATGAACTATTCAGGAGGTCGTGTAAAAATTTTACTGCGATTAAAAAGCTATTTATTGAACAATTAACATTCAAAGGTTTCATAGCTTCTAACAACCTTAAAATCGCAACTTTGACGTAAGGTCTTATGGGAAGTTACGAAAAAAGACGATATTTTACAACAAATAACTCGATTTCTAGACGTTCAAACTTTCTCAAATTTTACCCACAGTTGAGTATGATTGTTAAGAAGATTCATACGAATTTTAAACAATTAAACTTGGAATTTATCTAACCCATGAAAAACGATAGAACCTCCTTAAATTTAAAAAAAAAACCCCAACGACTTCATTAATCCTCATAAACTTAGTTTCTTTGCAAACCGAATAAACTTCTGGAATATCATAAATGGATTAAATGAATGGTAAGACTTTAAAAACAGTTTCAATTTTCGGTGAAAGCGTTCAACTTGAACGTTCCAAAAATTGTTGACTTATATTTTTTTATAACATCTCTCAGGTTAACATGGAGGCAATACAATAATAACTTTACTTTTAAATATCTCTACTTTTTAAATAACTCTATTCGTAAATATCTCTATATTCCTAAATATCTCTACTCTTAAATATCTCTATTCTTCTGTCTACTCCTGTCACTCTTGAATAACCAAATTTGTGATATTTCATAAAAAGGTCATTCAGGAGTGACAAGAGTAGACAGAAGTATAGAGATATTTACGAATAGAGTTACACTAGACGCTCCCATAACTTGACGCGTCGGGACCGGAAACGCTCCCATAACTTGACGTTCCCCTCATTCTCCCACTCTCGTGTTTTAACGCATGCGTACTGCCTTTTTGTCGAACCATGCGTAGAGTAAGCGCGCGAAATTCAACCCGAAATTTGTGCTCACGCGTTATAGAAATACATTTAAAAATCTGACAGCGATGTATTTTGCAAATTTTTGAAAGATTGATGAGAATTTAATGTATATAACTCTTGATGAAAAGAATTGAACGGAAATTTTTCTAGAAAATGTAATGCAAAGATGCATAATATATACACATGTACACATACGAATATTCTACAGAAGTTTGGTTCTCCCTCGAAAATAAAAATTCCTGTTTCTTCGAGAAAACGACTAATAATAACACTTAATTGATCGTACGTAATTGACCAAAAAAAAATTGACCGTTGAGGTTATGTTGCCCTGTTTAAAATTTCCGCAGCGCGGCAGCTGAGTTTGGAGTGGGGAGAAAGCGCGATAGGGGTCGTCAAGTTATGGGAGCGTATTGCCATGGTAACGCGTCAAGTTATGGGAACGGTAAAGTTATGGGAGGTTAAGTTATGGGAGCGTCTAATGTATTTCAAGAATAGAGATATTTGAGAGTAGAGTTATTTAATAGTAGAGATATTTACGAATAGAGATATTTACGACTAGAGAAGTAAAGAGTATAGAGTTCTTGTATTGCCAACATGGAAATCAAGGAAATGTTAATTTTTTGTTTTATAAAAATTATTCGTGGTAAATTGTTTGTCAATTAATAAATTGACAAACTTCAATACTTCAAAATTTCAATACTTTGGAATATTATCTCTAAAAGAATGAATAATTTTTTTATGAAAAAAAAAAAATCAGTTCGTCATAGAGAAATATGTAATAGAACAACCCAAAAGTTGAAAAAAAAAAATTCTGTCGGACTGGGGAAAAAAAAATTTCACTTTTTTCTCAATCTTTTCGATTACCATTCACCCCTTTAAAATTAATAATGTGCGTGTCTCACGAATGTTTCGGTCTCTCGTTGTTGCTGCGGTACGATAATCGCGCTTGCGTCATTCTCAGACCGATGAAATATTTCGTCGACCGCGGAATCATTGGCCCAACTTCCGGTCGTGATCGTGACCAGTACAATCATCGATATTATCGACGCATAAAATACCGGAAATCTCCACATTGCGAGAGTAAGCTGCCAGTCTGCCCACACACGCACACACGTTCGACCGAAAATTAATTAATATTCATTATTACTATTTCAACTATTATTTCAGTTATTATTATTTTTAATTTAATCAATTATTATAGTATATATAATAATAATTATATTATGATATTATTATTATTTTTAATTTAATTAATTAAAATAATAATTTAATAATAATTTTTTTTTTTTCAAGTCCGAGTTTACTCCGCGCTAGACAATCATCGTCTTGGCCGAAAAATTTCTGTCCTCGCTGTTTTTATCCTCCCACAATAACACATTGGCACTCGTGGATCGAATTTTTTTTAAAAATTAAAACACGAAACTAGTCTTTCAGTGGCGACACGTGTCCAAAATATTCTTATGATAATTGCAATTTGTCAGGGACACAAATCATCGCCGAAGACTCAGCGTCTTTATCACCGTCTGCCCTTGGTCATTGGATCATATATATATATTTTTTTCCTTGATGACTTTTAGCCCGAAAAAACAACTCGTTCGATCCCGACGCTGGACACTCGTCCTTGATACACTTTGAACTCGTATTTCACATTCCACATTATTTTCCTGGTATGCTAAGCACGAATTTACGATGACACTGACGTTACCAAATTTGACGTTATGATTTGCGAGAAAATTATTATAATTTTCCCTTTCATTATTTTATCAAAAATCATCCACGAATTATATGCCCCATGAAAAATAAAACAAATCCGAAAACATAATCCGCACGTTTAATTTCTTCAACGTTTACAAATGGAAAATGCATTTTCAAAATATATGCTAAATATCTAAATTTTTTGAGAAAATATATTTTCAATAGATTCGAGATATATTTTATTAAATGCCCGTTCGTTCAACTGTCGTTCAAGATTTTTCGATCAAGTCCGTGCCGAAGAGGGCGATACTTTCGATTGGAACGAGGATCGAAATTGAATCCGCGTACAATCGATGGAATCCTCCTCCTTCTACCCTTCGCTTCCTCTTTCTTCTTGCACCTCCCTCTTCCCTACGATCGTCCGGATTCCATCTGAATGATTTCTCGTGCTCGTCATATTGTACGAAGTGAAATGATGCCAGGTGCGCATACATAATGAGAGTTAACTGGTTATGTCCGTGAAGAAAGAGAAAGAGAATGGAAAAGGAGAGGCAGGGAGAGAGAGAGAGATCCGAAGCCTTGGCATTTGGATAATTTGCATATTTTTCTTTTTTCATCCGGAAACCACGAGTAAAACGAGAAAAGATAGTGCCTAGGAAGAGATATATTAGGGTCATTCCACCAAATATTGACTAAAGTTGTGCCGGCAGGGTCTGAACTCTGCATAACAAATTTTTTTTTTTAAAGTACATAACAAAGAGAGCTTTCATGATTTTTTTCAAATTTTTTCGTCGAACCCTTTCGAAGATACGGTAGATCGAAAATTGCAAGATTTGCAATTATTGACTTTAGATATTAAAAATATCTAAAGTCTTGTCAAAGTTCTAAAAATATATTAAATAATGATTTTTGTGTAAAAAAAATCTCAGCTTTCTGAAAAAAATATTTTTGCAATGCCTGCCCCGAAAGTGCGATTTTCGATGGGTGTTTGACGTGCGGAAAGTGGCTAATTTCTCAACGATGCTTAACATTCCCGCACTTGTGTGGGAATGTCACAGATTCCCGAACTTGTGCGGGAATAACTCTATTTATAGCTCACTTTACCCCATTGATTTACGAAAAAACGGATTTTTTGACAGTTTATCGTTTTTTGTTCTACGATTTTAAACCGATTAAACAAACTTGAATGTAGCGGAATTCATGTGACACGTAACGTCAACTTATGACAGTCGCATTTTCTGAGGGAATACGGAATACAGAATGGATGAAGAAAACGAGCGCCCAAGAGCTGCTGGTTATATATATACTGCTGGTTATATATATACGAGTTCTTATTTGAATATGTCATTGGTTTTATTGAATCTCAAATCCCACTTTCGGGGCAGTCATTGCAAAAAATAATATATGCCACATGTGCAAAAAAAACGAATTCCATCGCGCGTAAGTTGCCGCATTCGCCTCGACTTATGGTGCATTTCACACTCGTACTCGTGTGAAATACACCATAAGTCTTCGGCTCATGCGGCAACTTCACGCGCGATGGAATTCGTTGTTTTCTACACTTGTAGCAAAAATTACTATTTCAATTTCCTCCAGTGTCGGGAAAACCCCGAAAAATGAGGTAAAAAAGTAAAATACGCTTTTTCTACCAACGTATCATTTTTTATATTTTTTTAAATATTTTTTTCGAAAAGTTCAGACTTTTTTACTCGGGAAATGTATTTTTTTATTTTGGGAATATTTAAAAATAAACCATAGCAAAATAAAGTTGAAAGTTTTGTGATCAATTGCCGATCTGTATTGTGCTGCCGTCACGGTCGTCGCACGAACTATCCAATCAAGTTTGAAAATTTCTGTACAAAGCATTGTAATAAGCGATTATGTAGTGAATATATATGTTCAAAGTGTGAAGTGGGTAAGAAATTAAAATTATTATACAAAAGAGTTATGAAAAGGATCAAATCTTTATTATTTGAACTCTTCTTGTCACTGTTGACAGAGAAACATTTCTTACAGTAGCAGAACCATGATTCTCGGCATCAGGGATAATATAATGCATAGATTGCGCTTTTTTACAGCCACAGCATTGGCAAATATTGACTTTAGCTGTGCTGCGCGTACTTCGTATTTCTTATTTGAAATGAAAATGAAATCAATGTTTTTAAATGACTCACGTGAATGCCAAGGATGATAAAATTTCGTTTCTCGTGCCCATTTGAAGAGATGCCCTCGCAGCGAGACTTTTGATCGTAACTGCTAACCCATCACATCGTCCTTTTCCATGGGACACTTTGAACATACACTAACGCTCAAAAGTTTGGATACACCTGTCGATATTTCTTGCCGCACTAAAAGTTGCATAACTCCGTCAAAAAAAATTATAATCAAATTTTTAAAAAGGCGTTTTGACGGGAAGGAATTCGGCTTTGTTTCCCTTATTTTTAATTTTTTTTTACAATTTTTTTTCGACCTGGTATGCATTTTTTAAAGTGACCGTTTTTCGGAATTTTTTCGACCATCGAAAATCGGGCGCATAACTTAAGGACATTTTTTTTGTCTTTTATATCTAGAGGTTAGAATAGGTTAGAAGCTTATATTTATAGGTTAGAATAGGTTAGAAGCCGCTCCATTTTCATTCTCTAAAGATTTCCGTACGATTTTTTCTCGCAAAGTTATTTTACTTTTGGCTAAAAAAGACAACTTTTGAAAGACGTAACGTAACTCAAAGACTATAGAGTTTAAGAGAAAATGTCAAATATGAAAAAAGTAGCGTTATAGGTATACACGGAATCGCCTGGAATTATTTCAGAATTTTCCCATGAAGAATTTTTTTTTCACTATTTTTGCTCTAGTGAAAAATTTAATCTGTTTGAAATTTCCGTACTGCATGATGAAATAAAAATCTGAAAAAATTCAGCAACATTTGGCATGCTATAAACAACAATGATCAATAATAATTATTGATTGTTGTTCATCATTGTTTAATAAATTGTTTAAACAATTGTTTAAACAATTTGTTAATGACTTTTGGGCAATATTATTATTGATAATTATTGCTTAGAGCATGCTAAATATTGCTGAATTTTTTCAGATTTTTATTTTATCAGGAAGTACGGAAATTTCAAAAAGATGAAATTTTTCGCTGGAAAGAAAATAGTAAAAAAAAAATTGCATGGGAAAATTCTGAAATAATTCCAGGCGATTCCGTGTATACCTACGCTACTTTTGTCATACTTGATATTTTCTCTTGAACTCTATAGTCTTTGAGTTACGTTGCATCTTTCAAAATTTGCCTTTTTTAGCCAAAAGTGAAATAACTTCGCGAGAAAAAATCGTACGATTTGCCTTTTTTAACCAAAAGTAAAATAACTTTGCGAGAAATCGCCCGATTTGCGATGGTCGAAAAAATACCGAAAAACGGTCACTTTCAAAAATGCATACCAGGTCGAAAAAAAATCGTAAAAAAAATTAAAAATAAGGAAAACAAAGCCGAATTCCTTCCCGCCAAAACTCTTTTAAATAAATTTGATTATCATTTTTTTTGTCGGAGTTATGCAACTTTTAGTGCGTCAAGAAATATCGACAGGTGTATCCAAACTTTTGAGCGGTAGTGTATATATTCATTACATAATCGCTGAATATAATGCTTTGTACAGAAACTTTCAAATTTGGTTCAGCTCTTTGATTTTGAAGAATTGCGGGTGAAATGAATTAAAAGATGCTTCAAAATCGTATTTCGTTGTTTGACTATTTTTTCTGTGATCCCAGAGAACATTTTTTCAATATCCTAGCTTCAATCTTCCTTCAGAGTCGAAGGACAAAATTTGATTTAAAATTTCTTTTTGCTAGACGAAAAGTACACTGGTAATTTTTCCTCTGCGCCCAAACTTGAATATGACGGGCTTAGGATCAAAACAAAATCCATTTTTCTATGCTTTACTTTTTCATCGCGATACTTTTTGTAGCGCGACGGTCGTGTCTCAATTTGACTAGTTTAGTAGGTCGTCCGCGCGCCCCTATCGGCAAAATTACCAAACACGTACACGGGCAATCCGTCTTCTTCGCGTTTTTGTCAAGGTCTCGACATGGTGGGTTTCATTAAATTATTTTTAAATCCACGCTAATCTACGTCATCTTAACGATATTCGTGATTAATTAACGCGCGTTTGATACCCGAATTACAGAGGAATATAATTGTGTGTTTCAGGCGGCCCACAAAACGTTCATTATCAAGCGAAAACTTGCCAAAAAGCTCAAGCAAAACAGGCCTATTCCGCAATGGGTTAGGATGCGCACGGGCAATACGATCCGGTAAGTTTCATCAATTTTATCATCCTTCGAGTTTCAAACTTCCTCACTTTGTTTATTTATACGCTACAGCAAATATCGCAAAAGATTTGTCGTTATTCTTAATACGCAGCTACGATACGTTAAAAAAAGTGAGGTTATGTTTATCTAAACTTGATTATATTTTTCTCTGATAAACAGAAATGTACGTTGTAAATCATTTTTCCATCGACTCTATTATTTTCTACTCAATTAACTACAGAATTATATGAAATTTATACGTTTGACTAATCAATAATTTTTTTCTCACATTCGTTTTAGATACAATGCCAAGAGGCGTCACTGGAGAAGAACAAAGTTGAAGCTGTAAGCTCTTCTCTCTCAATATTTCTTCGACCACATTCGGACCGACGAACATCCATCGCAATTGTTATTTTCATGCCGGAATGTCTTTGTCGAAGTTAATAAAACAAATTTTTAAAATCTAAAAAAAAAACCATTTTATTGACTTTGTAAAATATCCTAACGTTTATTCACACCCAGTTTACAATGCATTGTATATCTTCCTCTTTCTCATTTGCTTCTTCCAATCATCCAGAAGAGTCTCTTTATCCTTTGGCACCGGTAGATAATAATTCTCCGGTGGTTTGCCCTCTTCCAAACGCACAAAGTAGTGAATATAGCCATAGCGAACCTCTCCTGCTCGTCCTCTGGCGTGTCTTCTCATTCCTTTGATCACTATGCTTTTGCTTGTAAACGATTCAGCTGTAAATTGGTTTAGAGTGTATATTATTTAGATTTAACAAAAAATAAAAATTTTTGTAGAATATTAAAAAAATTGTATAAATTGAAAATTATATTTAGCTTCTTAATTTGTTCTCATTGCATATAATATTGCATTATTTTTTCTCAACAATTCCAAGTTTATTCAGAAGTTTTAGATAGTAAAAATTGAGCTTCACATTCCCGAAAAAAATTTGAAGTGCAAGAAACGAGCAGAAGAACAAAAAATTTGTACTCACCAACCCATAGATTACTCTTGAATTCTACGTTATGGTTTTCGACGGCCATCTGTTGAGCTTCTAGAATAGTTTCTTTGACTATCTGCGCTCCTTTTTTCATGACAAAACTCAATTGCTTGACAGCTTCGTCCACGGTCATTCCACGAACAAGACAAGCAATGTACCACATCTTTTTGAGACTGTACTTGATATTTGTCTTTTGGTGACAGACAAACTTAAAGAAACGCAATTATCAGTTTTTTTGTTCTGTATTCAAATTCTGCATAAATGCAAAACTCACCGCTGGTCTTCTTGATTCATCCGGACCCTGAACCGGAAATATCGTTTTGTTGTGACGCAGAAACTTTGCTGGTCCACGACCTTTAGATTTTTCACACACCGGAGACGTATGAATGAAAGCCGCCGGTGATATACTTTTTGTGAGGCCAATGTTAAACCCTTGTCGACTTATCGTCGCAGCACAGGACGATGCTAAAGCCTTGACGCATCTTCCGAGGTTCTGCATGATGCTCTGTCGATTTTATGAAGACGAAAAAGGTCAAAGAAAAACCAAAAATATGTTAATGATATTAGTTTTCCTTCCCAAGCGCATTTTTTAAACATCCGTGGTCACCGAGGGGTCAAAATGGACCCGGTGCAACTTTGAGCCAAAAATTCAATCTGTTCTTGGCGACGAAGATCTCTGGCCAGTGTTGCCAGGTCTGAGGAAATCCCCTCAATTTTAAAGAAATTAGTGAGACCCTGAGGAAATTTTGAAGATTTGAAGAAATTACATAAAAATCTGAAGAAATTTTGAAGATTTGAAGAAATTACATAAAAATCTGAGGAAATTTTGAAGATTTTTAGAAAATACATAAAAATCTGAAGAAATGTTGAAGATTTGGAGAAATTACATAATAATCTGCAGAAAATTCGAAGATTTGAAGAAATTACATAAAAATCTGCAGAAATTCCGAAGATTTGAAGAAATTACATAAAAATCTGAGGATATATTGAAGATTTGAAGAAATTGCATAAAAATCTGAAGAAATTTTGAAGATTTAAAGAAATTACATAAAGATCTGAGGAAATTTTGGAAATTTTTAGAAAATACATAAAAATCTGAAGAAATGTTGAAAATTTGAAGAAATTACATACAAATTTGCGAAAATTCTGATGATTTGAAGATTATCACATTTTTGTACACGTATCTTTCCTTATCTTATTATCACACTTTTTTGGGATATATTTTTGTTTCTTTGAATACCTTTTTTTTTTGCATTGCATCTATTAATGTGTCAACACATAATGTGTTAACAAATAGAGCACCAAATCAGTCTCGAACATTGAGTATCGAGAAAAAAAAACTGAAGATATTTTGAAGAAATTTGAGGAATTTTTGCAATCGGATTTGAGGATTTTCATTTTGCAGACCTGGCAATGCTGTCAGTGGCCTGCCATCTAAGGATGCTTTGGAGTTCCCTTAGTCAGTTTGACCACTAGTATGACCATTGTGTAATTTTCTGCAAGAAGTTTTCATTTTTTTTCTTTCTTTTTTCTGTTTTGAACATCAGCATACAAAGTAAGTACCATGATGAAAGTCGTGTTTTTTTTTTTTATAAACTATTGAAATTTATTCCAAAACTCCAGAAATGAAAATTGTGGAATTTTCAGGGCTTTTGGAGTCTAAAAAGATTTCTCAAATAACTGTTCTTTTCTCTAAGGACGCGCAATTTTTTTATTTTTATATACGGAAATGGTGTAATAAATGAAGTACTTTTGGTATTTATTGTGTTTTTTTTACTCCAAAATAGAGTTTCCTAAGCCCCTCTTTAAATAAATAACTTTTCTAAAACACCCACTATAGAGTTAGTTTGTTCTTAAAAGTGCCATATCTCAAAAGTGTTATCCTAAAACTTTATGAACAAAAAATAAAAATTGCAAAAGTTATGATTTTTTTCGCCAAAAATGGTTTTTTTCGCGTATTCACTCGATCGTGATTTTTTTTCACCATCTTAAAAATGTAAAAAAAAAATCAGGGTGCATTGCATGTTGAGGTTATTGAAAGTATCACCCTGAATTTTTTGAAGTCATTTTGAATAACACTCTGAACATGGCAAGCGCTCAAAGATGATTGGGGTCACAATGACCCCGGAGGGTTGAGGTCAACATAACCTCAAATACTTTTCAGCATATTTTTCTCGAAGATGGCTCTGGGATATTAAAGGGCTGCACTATTTTCTTATTGTTTTCCACACAGTCTCTTTCTGGAAAAATTTGTTGAAAATGTTAGCTTCATCTTTCTCGTGCTCTCAAAAGAGAGTAAACAATCTTGAGGCCTCCCCTTGGACTAATATTTATTCACACTGTTTACGTTCACTTATTTGCAATTTCTTATTATCTTTAATTAACGAAGTAATTATATTTTATCGAATGACATTACTAAGATTTCAATCTTAATTAATTATGATTAATTGTTATTAATGTTGGGAGTTTTGTTAATTTTATTTGGAGATGAGAAAAGCACCTTCGACCTCTAGGAAATCCGGTAAAGACACATCAGTTTTGTAGGTTACGTGGGTTACGTGACATAACCTACAAATAACTCACAATGGCGGAATAATAACAATAATAATCATGCTGCAGATATTTGTGAAATTCGATCAATCGCACTCTATTTTCCATCTGATTAAAATTTGTATTACATTTTATTTCTTCACATGAGCTAACGATGATTGATAATATTATCGTCGATTTAAAATTTTCAATAACGATCATAAGAAAAATAGGAGAAATAACGATCTCCCCACAAATTCCTCATTTTAACACAGCTTCCTTATTTTTCTCGCCAATATTATAGTAAATTTATGAGAGAAAGCTCCACGGGCGATGGAAAAAAATGAGAAAACTGCGAAAGTTTTATGATTCCCGATTTTTGCTTCCTCATAAAGGAAGCTGTTATCGCAAAAAAAAAATTGTTTTTCGAGATTTTCATGTCGGTATTAAAAACAATTAATAATGTAATTAAACGGAAGTGCTAAAAAAATCATGCAAATTGGAAACTTACGCATAGCTTCATTTGTTTCCGTCGGTCGTGAAGTCTCTTTTACGAGGATGCTATGTGCAAATTTTCAATTTTTTAAATAATAGTCCACTCAGTAAACGGTTAAAAATTGCTGCATCGCAACCACTGAGATAAATAAGCCAAAGTTTGGAAAAAAGGTCGTATCTTCATTTTTCAGAACATTTTGTATTAAAAATGCTTCAACAGTACACAAAATTTGTTTTCACAGGCCATAACAGACGTTTAAAAAAAAAAAGGATTTTCAACTTACTTCCGGTCGGCATATAAACGTAACAATAGTATAAAATGAAGAAATTTAAAGGGTTTTACTTAAGGTACGTTGAATTTTTTTTTTTTCATTTCCTTCTTTTTCTAGGGCATAGGCTTCGACCTGGAAGAAAAGCTACACGATAGAGATTAGCAGGCCTCGTTTCCACGAATTGTTATTTCTTTTTGCTCTTTTCTTACGATGGTTCGACAGGATACGGGATAATAGTAATTCAGGCAATTATCGGTCAGCAGATTTTCTCGTTAGTGCGCTGGTCACCTATTGACAGTTCTTTGTTTTTTTTTCTTTTTTTTTCTTTCCGGAAGAAAATCTACTGCTGTTTACACTCGGCCACGTCGTGGCCTTTTGGTTTTCCACGCGGTATCGCGTTCGTGTTTGATGATTCTTCGTCATCATCTTCATCGTCGTCTCTATCCTCGTCGTCGTCGTCATCCTCGTCACCTTCCTCTTCCTCATACTCTTCACCCTCGTCGTCCAATCCTTCGCCTAATTAGAAGAAATAAAAAATTTAATACATTACGATTAATTAATTAATTAATAATTAATTTAATTAATAATTAATTTAATTTATTATTAATTTATTATTATTAATTTAATAAATTTAATTAATCTAATTAATTTAATTAATTAATAATATTAATTAATTAATTAATTTAATACAAAGACGATAATCATTTGAAAAAGTTAAATGACGAGAATGATCCATGAGCGATTTTTTACCTGTGTAATATAAAACAGCCCGAGGAACTATTCGCTCTCTGATGTAATGACCGATCTCGAAGTCACTCGTCAGAAGCCGTTGCGTGTCATCGTCTAACTCGGCATCAGAATCATCGGGCACTTCAAATGAAATCATTAGAAAATTATTTCTGTTTTTATCTTCTCAAAATAATCATTTCAATGATCGACATTTTTGCCGAGAATCAATTTTTTACTCTTTGCCTTCTCCTAAAAGCAGACTCCTTAAGCCTCTGAGATATATGGGTCATTCCATGTCAAATTCACCACTTTTGAACCCGAACCCTTTTGATTTGACTGATTTTTTTTTCTTTTTCTACCCTAATGAAAACATTTTTCAGGAAATTTTCAAATTTGTTTACCCAACCCAAAAAAGGCGTTTTTTTTCTTTAAATAGCTCTTCTTCTAATAACCTCTTCCAAAATTGACTAATTGGGACGTTTTTATTTTATTTTCGACTTTGAATGTACTTTCCAAAAAAAAATGCAAAACAGTTTTAAGATATTAAAATCTATGAAATTTTTCACTTTATCGAGTAAAATCATCTTTTTCTCGAAGTTAGCCATTTTTTTTCACTCAAAAAATACTTTGATAAATTCCTGAAAAAATGCCGCTCGACATGGAATGGGCCGACATTTCCTTCTATTGTTTTTTTCATTTTGTGGAAAAAAATCAAAAATTTTCGATTGCATAGAATCGAAGCCTATCACCAAGTTTCTATTTACACGACCGTTCAATCAATCAATTTTTTCGAGGATTACCATTTTCAATTTTTTTTTCTTCTCATTTTTTCAAACTCTGAGGTCCTTCATAAATCCTCAAAAATGTCCAGAGTGGTATTTTGTGAAATAAGCCCAGTTGGGAAATTTTTTTTTTCAATCAAATGATCGAAGTATTTTTTGAGTGAAAAAAAAATGAAAAAATGGCGAACTTCGGGAAAAAGATGGTTTTTCTCGAAAAAGTGAAAATGTTCATAGATTTTAATATCTTAAATTTTTTTGTTTTTTTTTTCAGAAAGTGCATTTAACGACGAAAATTTTGAAATAAAGTATGTCCCAATTAGTCAATTTTTAAAGAAGTTATAGCTATTTGAAAAAAAAAATTTGTTGGGTGCACAAATTTAAAAATTTCCTGAAAAATGTTTTTAATGGGGTAAAAAAGGAAAAAAATCAGCCAAATCGAGAGGAGTCGGGTTTAAAAGTGGTTGATTCAACATGGAATGCCCCATATATTTTTAGCTAATTTTAAAGAGTTTAGGGTTAAACATAGATTTTCAACTCAAATGTTAATGTTTAAACGCTTTGAGCATCTGAATATTTTTTTCCATTTCTATCATTCGTAAATATTATTGTAGTCGTTGAAAAAAAATGTATAATTCGGGACCGTAACACGATATTGAAAAATAAAGTTTAATGCTCCTTTAGTCGAACAATTCGTCAGAGTGAAATAAAGCCGCCATGGAAATTATATTTTCTTCCAAATATATAGTTCTATCGATTTGAAGCTACAGTGGACGCTCCCACAACTTAACGCTTCGGGACCGGAAACGCTCTCATAACTTAACGTTCCCCTCATTCTCCCACTCTCGTGTTTCAACGCATGCGTACTGCCTTTTTTCATTGAAGCATGCGTAGAACGAGCGCGCGAAATTCAACCTCAAATTCGTACCTACGCATTATAGACATACATTTCAAAATCTTACAGCGATATATTTTGCAAATTTTTTGAAGATTAATAAGAACTTAATGTTAATAACTCTAGATGAAAAGAATTGAACAGAAAATACATTTATCCGATTATTGGATTGCGCGGGATACATTTTCTAGAAAATGTTATACAAAGTTGTATATATATACATGATACATGCATATACATACAAATATTCTACGGAAATTTCGTTCTTTCTGGCAAATAAAGATTCTTGTATTTTCGAGAGAACGACTATTCTTGAACACGTAGTCCTATAAAGAGGCGTGCGTGTCTTGCCCCATCAATCAGTCATTTTTACCAAAATCGTTATCTTGTATTATTTATCCACCTCACGCACATTAATTACACTTAAACTAATAGTAACGCTTAATAAATCGTACGTAATTGAAGAAAAAAAAATGTGACAGTTGAGGTTATGTTGCCCTGTGTCAAATTTCCGCAGCTCGGCAGCTGAGTTTGGAGTGGGGAGAAAGCGCGATAGGGGTCGTTAAGTTATGGGAGCGTGTTGCCATGGTAACGCGTTAAGTTATGGGAGCCGTTAAGTTATGGGGGGTTAAGTTGTGGGAGCGTCCACTGTATATTATTAAATTTGCTAATCTTTAAAATTCCAACGGAAAACTGAAGATACAATTACCTCGGAAATTTAATTTTCCTCCAAATTTTCCGTACCAATGATTCAAAATTGTATTATTATTATTATTATTATTATTATTATTATTATTATTATTATTTTTATTGACTTACCGACGGGCGGGGTGAAGAAATTGAAGAATGAATCGTTTTGTACGGTTTTCATAACGGTGCGCATAGAACCGCGCGATTTGTGTTTCTGATTTTTTTTGATCGTCTTGACAGTTACGTTTTTGCCCTTCTTCCAGTCGATTACGCATCCCTGAAAAAAAAACATCGGAATTTGTGAATTCATTCTTGATTGATTTAGTCGATTACAAAGGCGTAAAAATATTCACCTTGCTCTTGTAGATCTCGGGTCCCTCGAAACTGAACGGATCATTTTTCTCCGGACTACACTTCATCACGTACTCTTTGGTGAGCACGGAATTTGAGAAGTATTCGTTCGGTTCAAAATGAAACTCGAGAACGAAACCCTGAATGATGTGAGGCATGCGATAGAAAAAAAAAACGCGAAGGATAAATCAATTTTCAGACTTCGTGTCGTGTCGTGAAAAATAATAATTATTTTATAACTCATGCTGTTATTTTATATATTTATTATTATATTTAATTCATGCTGTACATTAGGGTGGGCCGAAAATCCGCTTTTTTGAAATTCTTTTAGAAATACCGAAAATATTGTTTATTATGCGACAAAAAAAATCTGTGCGGAGAGAAAAATTTTTGGGTCAATATCTTAGGCTCGCCAAAGTTCGTCAAAGTTCAAAGTGTTAAAAAAAATGTCTGGGCTTATTTTTGTTGGAAATTCTATTCTCTACAAAAAATGTCCTTCTTTCAAATCATGTAGGATTGATAGTTTTTAAGATAATTATAGGGATGTTCGATTCCGATTCGATTCCATAAAAGATCGATTCGTTTGTTTAAAAAAAAAACGATATTTTGAATCGATTCTTTCCTTTTCGATCTTTAGGTGAATCGATTCTTGACCTTAAATATCGAAAATTCGATTTTTTTCAAATTAATTATCCATTAAAGATTGGCAATTAAATAAAGATTAACAAAAGTCTATGAAACATCCACATCAAGGTTAAAAGAAAAAAAAGTATGTGAAAATGTGAGAAAAAGAGTAAAAAAATAAAAAGTAAAAATATCGAAAACATGATCAAAAAAATAATGGAAAGTGAAAATATATAAAATATCGTAAAAATATAGAAATTTATGTAATAGAAAAGAAGTCTGATTTGTGAAATATATTCATAATATTTTTAAGAATATATTAAAAAGTGCAAATGTGTAAAAGAATCAAACTATGTTTAGCCAGAATGAATACTACTTTATATTTGTTATTTCGTATTAAAAATAAATTAATCCAATTTTATCATTTTCCATAGCAAAAACTTAATAAACACTGACGTAAGCTTTAACTAGCAATTATTTTTTTTTACCATTTTTGAAAATTGATTCTAACAAAATCGATTTTTGGATGTTTCATGAAAATCGATTTTCCTGATTCGATTCAGATTCGATTAGAGAATCGATTCTCTCCAAAGAATCGAACATCCCGAGATAATTACCGTTTTACTAAAAAAATTGTCATTTTCCTCTATATTTATACTTTTTATGGGTAAAAAATAATTGATAAACTTCTTATTTTATGGGAAATTTCATTCTCTACATAAAATATCGTTATATGAAATCATGTAGGATCGATAGTTTCTAGATAATTGAATTTTAGTAAAAAAAAATTGTCATTTTCCTCTATCTCAAGAATAATTATTTTTTAAAAAGAAAAATTCTAAAATAAAATTTAAAGTTACAAAAATATGTATATAAATTTGTTCGTTAATAAATTAAAATGTCTTTTCAGAAACAAATCTTCAAAAATCGTCTTTTTCGGCCTCCTGACTGCGTGTATCCCCTTAATATATATTTCTAATAGACCTTCTTATATATTGAAAAATATATTCTTAGATATACTTTATTTCCATGGAAGGGGGCTGTCTTTAAGAAAAGCATGTGGAAAATAAGAAAAATATATTTTAATTTTTATGAAAAAACCCGAATAAAATTGGGATTATGGCTTCGTTGTGATCCTCGAAAAAATCGCGAATACTTTAATAATAAGACTTATATAATAAGGCTCGAAGATTGTTTTTGTAGAGAATCTAATAAAAGAAAGGAATTTAATATTTTTTCTTCAGAGGAAAAATATTTATAGAAAGAAAAATGACTATTTTAAAATAAATTTGTAATTATATTAGAAACTAGCAATCCTACATGATTTCGTATGAGAAGATTTTTGTAGAGAATTAAATCTTCTATGAAATAAGGAGTTTATAAATTATTTGTTACTCACAAAATCTATAAATATAGAGAAAAATGACAATTTTTTTACTAAAATTGCAATTATCTTCAAAACTTTCGATCCTACATAATTTCATATAAGGGCCTTTTATGGAGAGAATTAAATTTTCTACAAAATAAGATGTTTATCAATTATTTTTTACCCATAAAAAGTATAAATGTAGAGAAAAATTACTATTTTTTCGACTAAAACAGCAATTATCTTAGAAAGTATGGATCCTACATGATTTGATATGACTTTTTTTTGTAGAGAATTGAATTTCCAATAAAAATAAGCTTAGAAAATTTTTGTTACAACACTATGAACTTTGACGAACTTTGATGCCTAATATATTGACTCAAAATGTGTTCCCTTCGTACAGATTTTTTGTGCAGCATAATGAACAATACTTTCGGTATTGCTAAAAAAAATTCAAAAAAAGCGAATTTTCGACCCACTTTACTCTACACTCTGGATATGATAATTTTTTCTCACCATTGGATTTGACTCCAGAAATATGACTTTGATGTCGTAAAGATGCTTGAGAATGGGCTCATCGTGTTCCTCGACCATTTCAGCCATGACACCAACGTTCTTGAATATCGTGAGCCAAAACTCGGGAATTCCTTTGACGTTTTCACTTTCAGGTCTGTAAAATTGTGAATTATCGAAATTATCGATCGAGCAATATTCGCACAGGTTTGAAAAATAAAACTACTATAATTCCCACTCACTCCTCCTTCTTCTTCTCTGTGATTTCTTCAATTTTAGCGCCGCTCTTGGGATCATTTTTCGCCTCTTCGTCGTCGCTGTCCCAGACACATTCCGAGTCGGTTGGCTCGTAAACCCCCGCCGCGATCTGACTTCTCTTCTCGTAAACCGGCGCGCACATCTTATTGTACTTGCATTCAAGAATGTGCACCTCCTCGTAGAATTTTGCCTCAATGTTCAAGGTCACCAGTTGCAGTTGCTTCAAGGCCTTGATTCTTCGTTTCACCGGAATGCAAAGCTGTTTTTTTTAAACGTAATTTTCAAAAAAATATTTGGTACCAAAATTTCGACTGGTCGATCTTTGAACGTTTTCATTGTTTTTTCATCACTGGTCAAAAATATATACCTCCATCGTTTGTAAATTGAGATCCTGTAAAGCTGAGAGAATATCGGACTGTACCGTGACCGCATTATTTCCAGGGGTCCGATGATCGTCATCGTCTTCTACGGATTCCATGGCGATGGGCTCTGAGGGACGTGCCGTCTCTAAAATCAAAATTTATTACATGAAAAACTGAAAAAAAACAGTGCCACTGCAAGGTCATTCATGTCCAAAGAGCAAAAGAGAGATTAACAAAATTCAAAATGAAAATATGTTTTTCCGAACATTTGGCAATTTGGCAAAAATATTTCACGGGTCAAATCTCGCGTGATATGAAATCTTTTTAGGCTATGTACGCGTCTAAACTTCGAAGAAATTCGACCTCAATTTTGCAACTCTGGATAACACGCGATGACGTTCCCGGAAGCGTCGTTACATCGAAATTTGAAAATCGCCATGCTTACCGCTATAAGGTTATTAGCGAGAGAGTCTTTCCTCGAATTTGCGGGTCAAAGAAAAAGGCATAAAAAAAAAACTGCGATGACGCACGAGAATTCGTCGAACAAAGGATCGATCGAAGAATCGATGCGGCCAGCGCGTGATATTTCTTTGTGCTTATTTGTGAAAGCGCTTTCTGTCAAAAGCGTCGAAAGAAAAAAAGAATGAAAAAAAAACGCGAACGGCTCTACTTAGCACATGGGAGAACGAGCGTGCGATTTACGAATTTTGCGAATGCGATGGAAAATTTCTCGTTCGAGCGTGCGCGAATTAAAACGAGTTTATCGGGATCGCGAGTTGCGAGCTCGAGTTCGACCGAAGTTGGTGACATTTTTTCTGCCCGTTTATTTAACAAAAGAGCATCTTACCTCTCAACAAAGAAGCCGAAATGAAAGAAGAGAAAACCCACGGAATGAGCGCACAATTGGAAGGCGACAAGCCGGTCGTTTTCGAAACGGGGATTCGAGCGAATGGCCCGGACGGTCGGACGTGAAGCTCGAACGACGCGAAGTTGGCGCTGAGTCAATTCGATGGAGAACGTGCGCAGGCGCGTGGCGCCACTTCCGGTCTGAAATTGCTCAGAATCGCGGCTTTTACTCGACGAGCAAGAAAAAAAGTTTCACAATTTTCTGTAATGATTTTATAAAACGGGAATAATTAATTAATATCTGAATTTAGATTAAAAGCAGGATTATTAAATTCAATTGAATATTAATTCTGCGTTCATTACATCATTTTTAGTTCAAACCCCCGTTGGACAAAATGCGGGCAATTCTTTCGTTGTGCATCGACCTTTAGTTTTCGACTTTCCACGACTTGAACTCCCATAATTTGACCGCTCTTATAATTTAACGCGGTCCCATGGCAACGCGCTCCCATAATTTGACAACCCCTATCGGCGTTTCTCCCCACTCCAACGACCAAAGTGAGTGCACACAAGACAACATAACCTCAATTGTCAAATTTTCATGCGATGAATTAAATGTTATCCTCAATTACGGTATATTTCTCAACGAATGAGGAATTTTTACGCTTGAGAAAATATGAAACTTCCGTAAAATGTGGTATGCAAATGTAAGTTTGCATTACGTTGTATAATTAAATGTTGTATCGTGTTTTAACAGACGAATAGGGAAATTTTGTAATAATATCGCTGTCGGATGTTTAAATGTACACTACCAGCGAAAATTTTCCACACGAAACTTCAAAAAAGGTCTGGGAATGTTTTTTTATGCCAGCTCGCTGGAAGTCAACGTAAACTAATTTAACAAACGGCATTTTAAAGGGGAAGAATTTGGCTTCATTTCCTGTTTTTTAATTATTTTTACAAATTGTTTTTAGATTTGGACTCTATTTTGAAAACATCTGTTTTTCGCCTTTTATCCCCTCTCATCAAGTGCACCCGTTTTCTAGAGGAAATTTTTTTTGTATCGATTCTTACGATTGAATTCATAAAGGGGAAAGTTTGAGCTTCAATTTCCTGTTTTTAAAAACTTTGAGCAATTTTATTTCCAAAGTTATTCTGTTTTTTGTGAAAAAAGAGGAAATTTGAAAAATCCTGTATAACACGAAACAAAGAGAATTCATGAAAAAACTTCAAGACAGCAAAAAGTTGCGTCTGTTTTCGTCAAGTTCAGAGGAATTTGTTCGGATTTTTTTTTCCAAAATGGTTTTTTCTTATTTTCTGGGTCGGAACTCAGATAATTCAATTACCATAACTCGAGAACTATGGGATTGTTGATAACATTTCAGAAGAGGAAAATACTTTATTTCACCATTTTCAACACATTGGAACTTTTCACATTTTTTTCCCCAATTTTTTCCTCCTATTTTGGGTTGGAAAAAAAAATGTTGGAAAAAAAATCTAAAAAAATTCCTCTCAACGGAAACCGACGCAACTTTTCGCTATCTTAAAGTTTTTCATGAATCCTCTTTGTTTTCGTGTCATACCGGATTATTCAAATTTCCTTCTTTTTCACAAAAAACAGAATAACTTTGGAAAAAAAAAATCGCTCAAAGTTTTAAAAAAAAGGAAATTGAAGCTCAAACTTTCCCTTCTATGAATCCAATTGTAAAAATGTATTTTAAAAAAATTCGTCTGGAAGATGGGTGCACCTGAAGAGAGGGGAAAAAGGGCGGGAAAAAGTTGTTTTCAAAATAGAGTCCAAGTCTAAAAACAAATTGTAAAAATAATTTAAAAAACAGGAAATGAAACAGAATTCTTCCCCTTTATAATGTCATTTGTTAAGGGGAAAACACTAATTGAAAAACGAAAAATTTAGCTGTTTCTGAAGATTTTTTTTTAATAAGGAGCCTTGTCTAATTAATTAGTCGAAAGAACTAATGTATGGCACTGGCATTGCTGATTAAGCAGTAAGTTAACAAAATCATTACGTTTCCCCCTATTGAATTTTAAACGCGTTTGACTGAAAATTCATTTTTCAAAACTGTTGGCACGATTTAAAAGAAAGTTTTCAACCGATTTTTATGAAATTCGGCACACGTTTTTCTTATAGTATCAGTTTGGCGATGAACCTAAATAAGGTTTAAATTCAAGGTAAAAAATTGATTTTTTCCGCAAAATATAACAGAAATTTAATCAAATTTTATAACATCGACTTTATTCAGTTGTCATTTGGCGAATTCTCCACAGATTTGATTTTTTTTAAGGTTCAGTGATAGTGTATGAATGTAAGCTTTAAAAAAATTTTTGATTTATCTGTTTCGGACAATTAAGAAAGCAGTCAGGATGCCAACCGTTTGACAACATCCGACGTGTCTTTTCACGAAAACCAGCCTGCGCACCTGCCAATTTCAAATAAAAATAAAATGAAAAAATATTTTTATAAGCTCGAAATGTTGAGTGAAAAGTGTGCAGACTTGTAAACAAATTAGACAAGGCTTCTTATTGAAAAATTCAGAAACAGCTAAATTTTTCGTTTTCCAATTAGTGTTCTCCCCTTAAATTAGTTTACGTTGACTTTCGGCGATATGGCATAAAAAAACGTTCCAGACCTTTTTTGAAGTTTCGTCCGAAAACTTGTCCGTAATGCGTGAGCACAAATCGCAGTTTAAATCTCGCGCGATTTTCTGTGCGCAACCGAAGCGCGTGCGCGATGCCAAAAAATACAGTACGCATGCGCCGAGAAACGGGAGCGGGAGAATGAGGGGAAAGTCAAGTTAAAAGAGCGTTTCCGGTCCCGACGAGTCAAATTGTGGGAGCGTCTACTGTAGTTGACGTTTATAGCAAAAAAAAGGGATACACACACACACGACACACAACCCACACACACACACGCACGTAGTCCCGCGCGCACGATGGTATCCGATAGAAGCATAATCGATATTGTGAAACTTCGATATAGTGCTAAAAATATGGCCAAATACGGTTTTTCATCGATGTTAGAGACAAAATAAGAAAACAAAAGGATCTCGAAACAATATTATGATTGAGATAAAAGTATGCTATTACTTGTTTTTATTAACCTTTCTGGAATCCGCATCGCAAATACGACCGTCTTTCCACGGTCACAACAATGGTAAGGCAACATTAATTATCACTTCTGTTTTTATTTGGAGGGATTTGTAACAAATATTTATCAGGCTCGAAACATCGAGTCACAAGCTTTTCGTCGATTGCCTCCTTTATTTTCCTCACCGAAATTCCCGAGCTTTTCCATCGCTTTTTCGTCTTAACGCAGTCTTTTCTTTTCTCTAATATCACTGAAGGTCATATAACACCTTGTCATCATTGTGATCCATCTTCGCGATTTTTTTTTTTCATTTGCCATTTGTAAACATCACTTCATACGTCGTAATTTTCAACAATTATCATTTTTCCGCTATTTTCAGTTATAAAATCAAAGTTTATTAACCGAGTGGAAAAACTAAACCCAAAAATCTATCTTTTTGATGTATATATTTTTTGGATTGACTTGAAGTTGAAAATTTTATCACCCTGCAAATCTTTCTGATGTTTTGATGTTCTGATGTTTTGGCTTGAACTTGACAAATTGCATCATCTTGCAAATTTTTCTCATGATTTTTATTCAAATCTCGAAATACTTTTTATCCATTGGGACAAATTTTTTCAGCTTTCGTCCAAGACGACAATGACGTACAATATCTGCTGGACAACATACCTGTTTCCATGCACAAGGTGAGAAAGTAATTTTTCTGCATTTTAGGAATTCAAAGGTGAATAATGTGTTTTGTTTTTGTGCTCAACAGGGTTTCGCCAGTTCGGTCCAAGGGACTGGGTAAGCACAATTCTCGTAACGATAATGGTGAGTGAAAAATAGGAAGGGTGCCCGGATTCAGTTTCGGAGCTCCGCGAATATTCTACGTACGTTTTTTTTTTCTACGGGATCTTTAGAGGCTGTCGAATTAAACGTCTCTTCACGATACAACCGATGGGTTCTATCGTGGCTTTTTTAAAAAATTATATGTTCATTTAAATTTCTTCTTGGTCTCTCGATGCTGCGCAAATTATCCTGATCACTAACAACTGGGTGTTTCTCTCTTGTAACACAGAAGGGGTTTTTTGCCTCATTTTCATGCCTTTCCTATTTTCACTCTCCAGTAAAGTAGAATGCCGTTTATTAGAAAATAAGGAGTAGCGTTATCGAGGTCCTTCGAAGTTGCAATTTGTTTTTGAAGTTTGTAATACAAAGATTTTCGTATCTTGAAAAAATAAGAAAGTTCTTGCGAGAGAGGCCTTGAAAATTTTTATCGTTGGCTTGATTGTGAGATTTTTTCAGAAGGCCGCTATTTAAAATACTCTTCCATTCTGTTTTTCAGTAGTAACCTTTGTGAGAATTTCTTGAAACAAATTTCTTACTAAGAACCAAATTTCAATTAATATCTCCCATGAAATAAAATATAAATCATAAAGCGCAACCCGATGTATAAAATTTGGTACAAACTGCTGTGTTTAGAAATTACAATAGGATCAAGTGAAAAACTTTTCCAGGCCGCTCTTATCCTCATAATTTTTTTTTTCATTTTCGCAAGGTACAAAAATCTTGATAGGCAACAAAACCCAAAAATAAAATACTACTTCAAAGAACTCTCATTAATCATGACAGCCATTGTTCAAAGACCGTCGCTAATGACCCTGGCAGTCGATGCGACGTTAAATAACAAAAAATATATATATATTGTTCTAAGAAAACCTAAAAATCCTGGAAATGTCAGGAACGTTAAGCAGGAAAATTAGAAAACAGTCAGGGAAATTTTTTGATTATTTTGCATGGCGGTCATGTATCAAAAGTCGAAGAAATAACAATCGACCTATATTCTACTGGATATTGGTTGATTATTTTGTTAAAGGGATTCCTCGGCGGACGACAAAAACGTACAAGGCACGCTATCGTATATCCAATTTGAGCCAAATATTCTCATTTTCAAAGAGAGGTAATTATTTTCAATCGCCGCCGAAATAATCGTGAAAATTTTATAATTTTCATTGACACATTTTTTATTCTCAGACAACTTGGCGTGCCTCATCAGGAAACCGTAACGTTATTCAACAGAGATGGCAACAGAACGATTCATCTCTCTTCTATCTCCGGAAGCACGCAGCATTTTCACTCGTCCTTTTTTCAGGACAAAGTGAGAATTAAAAAAAATGAAAACAAAATCTTTAATTAGACTTAAAGTACTAATCTACTTAAGAAGGCCAAAAAAAAGCCAATACTTGAGATTTTTCTTCTCAGCTCCTTTATCAGATATGACTATAAAACTATTTATGTGGCATTCCACGATATTTCGATCAAAATCTTACCTTGATGATTTCGATTTTCCTCTAAATTTTTTATATAAATAAGTACATTGAAAAAAAAATTCCCAAATTTTTTCAGAATTCTTCGGTCACGCGTTTTTTGGATTTAGTTATTTTTTTTTTTTACGGAACAACTTTGTAAAATCTGAAAAAATTCAGAAAAATCTAATAAACTATAACAAATTTGTTGGGCTTCGTTCCAAAATGGAGATTGATACTCTATGAGTAAAATTCAAAAAATTGAAAGAAAAAAAAATGTACTCATAGACTATTAAAATCTCCGTTTTAGAACCAAGCCCAAAAATTTTGTTATATTCTATTAGATTATTCTGAATTTTTTCAGATTTTACAAAAGGGTCACTTGAAAAAAAAAAACAAACAAAAACCAAAAAACGCGTGACCAAAAAAATCTGAAAAAATTCAGGAATTTTTTTTTTTTATGTGTTTTTTTATATCAAAAATTAAGAGAAAAATCGAAATAATCAAAACAAGATTTTGTCGTGACATTCCACGACATTCCGATCAAAATCTTGCCTTGATGATTTCGATTTTTCTCTAAATTTTTTATTAAAAAAAAACACATTGAAATACATTTATATCACTCAGTACAATAATGGACGCTTTTACGTCCGCAAGCGGACGTGAAAACGTCCATATTGCACCTCGTGATATAAAATATCGTACATCACTCGTCAGAAAATGTTTTTACGTCCTCGTGATGTAATGTACTATTTTTTAAATTATTTCAGACTTTTTTAGTCACGCGTTCTTTAGATTTTTTTTTTTTTTAATGGACCTTTGTAAAATCTGAAAAAATTCAGAATAATCTAATAAAATATAACAAAATTTTTTAGCTTTTTCCAAAATGGAGATTTTAATACTCTATGAGTTGAATTTTTTTTTTAATATTTTGAATTTGACTTGTAGAGTATTGAAATCTCCGTTATGGAACAAAGCCCAAAAAATTTGTTATATTTTATTAGATTTTTCTGAATTTTTTTCAGATTTTACAAAGTTGTCCCGTTTTTTTTCAATGTCCTTATTTATGTAAAAAATTTAGAGGAAAATTGAAATCATCAAGGTAAGATTTTGATCGAAATACCGTGGAATGCCACATATACAACATTGTTTCATCCGCGGAAAGTACAAAAAAAAAATTTATTTTTATTCTTTGAATAATTTATAGAAGGCGCCAAGGTCGAGTCTTAGAAAATGTTTTGTCCCATAGCCGACAGTTAATCTCACACAACAATTTACCACTGTTAATGAAAAACCGATTTAAAAAAAAAATGGCGGATGTTTAAAATAAATTATGAAAAATTGAATTTTTATTTTCATTTCAAACATTTACCATTTTTTTAAGACGATTTTTTATTAACGGTGGTTGATTGTTGTGTAAGAAACCTTCCTCTTTAAAATGCTTTTTTATTTTTTTTTGTTTCAGACTTGCCAATTTCGATTTTGGCGCCTTCTATAAATTATTCAAAGAATCAAAATAAAAATAAATTTTCTTTTGTATTTTCGAAGGATTAAACAATGTTGTAAAAACAGTTTTATAGGCATAAAAGAGCTGAGAAAAAAATCTTAACAATTTTCTTTTTTTGGTCTTCTAAAGTAGACTAGTACCTTAGACGCTCATATGAAATGGGATACAAATTCACTAATGCATTTTTTTTCAATTTAATTTAGGTGATTCCACCATTGGGAAATACGACGTTCAACGTTGTGTTTCTTGGACGGGAGGAGGGTGAAATTGATAGTCATCTATTCATTCACACCTCGGATGGAACGCTCAAGTACCAGGTATACGTTTATTTCTCAAAAATTTCTTCTCATACTCAGATCAAGAGTATTGCTAAATAGCTTTATAAATGTGGACAAAAGACCTAGTTGAGGGATTGAAAAAAAAATTCTTCAGAATTCTGTAGGGAATACTAAGTTTTCAAAACACGAGCAAAAAAGCAATTTTTTTAAAGATTTTTCAGATTGTACAGTTAACATTACAATAACCGCATACAATGACAATTAACCGGTAAATTTTCATCGAATCTTCAATTTTGTCAATTCAGACTTTACTTCTCTAAAAAATCTGAAAAAATTCTGCAGAATAGTGCGACAAATATAATTTTTTTGAAGCTGTAATCCAAAGTCTTGCTATGAAATGGTCTACTTGTTTTGAATAGAAGCAATTCGATTTGAAAATAAAAAAATACATTGAACTTCTCGATAAAAAAACTGTTGAAGTTAAATAATTTTTTTTTTTTTTTAGGTCAAAGGTACGAGCGTGAGTAGTCCTTACAGACTGCGTCCCGTTGTCGGTGTAAAGTTACCGCTAAATGCGTCTTTCACGCCTCTTATTTATATGCACAATCCTCATTCTGAGGCGATGCAGGTATAGAAAGTTTTTCATTTAAATAAGAAATTTTCCTTCATTCCAAATTAGGAACATTCTACTGTAACGATCGTTCTTTTTTCTTTTTGCAAAGGTGGTAGAAGTATACAGTAGCGGTGGGGAGTTTCAATTGGAGTTGCCGTCCGGCGAGGCTGAAGGTCCTCGCGAATTATGGGCGATACCTCCTTACCAAACAAAACCAGTTATTAGATTACACTTTAATGCATACATGGAGAAAAATCACACAGCGTATGTGAGGTGAGTGTTGAAAAAATATTGCAGAATAGGAAAATCATCAAATTAAGCCACTGTTTTTCATATTTTCTGACAGATTCAAAGTCAACAATAGTGCAGAAATTATGGTAGTCGCCGTTGAAGTGGAAGTTGGCAGCGGAGCAGGTCTCCACTGGGGTGGAAGCTCCGCATCGATTAATTTAGGAATGGGTGGCTCGTTACACTCACCCACGCACTATCCAATAGCTTTGAGAAATTCTGCTAAGAAACCAGTCAAAGTTTTGGTAATATAAACAACACTTTACACTTCTAACCAGAGTTGCAAATAATGCATTACTTTTTTTAATGCATTTGCATTTTCAATAACCATTAATGGTTAATGGAAATTATTTCCATTAATGGTTACTGGAAGTTATTTCCATTAATGGTTACTGGAAGTTATTTCCATGAACCATTGAATGTTAATGGTCAATGAAAATTATTTCCATTAACCATTAAATGTTAATGACTAATGGAAATTATTGTCATTAACCATTGAATGTTAATGGTTAATGGAAATTATCTCCATTAACCAGTTAATGTTAATAGTTGATGAAAATTATCTCCATTAACCATTTAATGTTAATAGTTAATGAAAATAATTTCCATTAACCATTTAATGTTATTGGTTAATGCAAATTATTACAATTAACCATAATGTTAATGGTTAACGGAAATTATTGCCATTAACCATTGACATTGAATTTAATTAAAATGGTAGTAATCGATTGGTTTTATTTTGGGTCAAAATGACCCCATGGTACTAACCGAGGTTTTCTTGGTTACTTGTAGCCGAAGCAGTTTCTTTATGGGTTAAAATAACCCAATGGCACTAGCTGTAACCTAGCTGTTACATATATATCAATAATATTAGTAGTTAAGTAAACGAAATGTCAATGAGGAACTTTAAAGATTCATAGGGCTGATCAGCGGCGAACTGGTTGACTAATTGATTTAGGATCAAATAACCCAAAGATAAAATTTTGAGATAGGGAGAGAACGATGTAGGAGCCGGAAAATGTTTCTTCGTTGTCCAACTTCAAGCGCGTTGGGACCAAAACTGCTAAGAATAGCTGAATTATCGACTACGACCATTTTAATTACATTAAATATTAACAGTCAATGGAAATAATTTCCATTAGCCACTAACATTAAATGATTAATGGAAATTATTTCTATTAATCGTTTAATGTTATTGGTTAGTGGAAATTATTTACATTAACCATTAATATTTAATGGTTAATGGAAATCATTTCCATGAGCCACTAACATTAAATGATTAATGGAAATTATTTTCATTAACCATCAACACGTAATGGTTCATGGAGATAATTTTCATTAACCATTAACTGTTATTGATAATTTAATCATTTCATTTAATCATTAATCATTTAACGTTATTGGTCAGTGGAAATTATTTTCATTAACGATTAACATTTAATGGTTAAAGGAAATAATTTCCACTAACCAATAAATTTTAATGGTTAATGGAAATCATTTCCAGTAGCCATTAAATTTTAATGGTTAATGAAAATAATTTCCATTAATCATTAAATGGTAACGGTTAATGAAAATAATTTCCATTAACCATTAAATGTTAATGATTAATGAAAATAATTTCCATTGACCATTAACATTTAATGGTTAGTGGAAATTACTTCCATTAGCCATTAAAAAAAGAATGATTAATCCATTACTTTTTCATTAAAAATTTCGCAACCCTGCTTCTAAGTATCCTGTACGAATATTTGTATCATTGAAGAATATTACATTTTCGAAATTCAGAATATCATCAGCACACCCGTATCGAAAGCTCTCAGAATAGATTTCGAACCGATCGTTATACCAGGTGACACGGAAGTTCCGATCACCGTCGGTACACTCATCTATGATTGTGAGTTATGATAAATTTTTTTGAATTTATCTGCTCAGTGAGGATAAGTAAATTAAATTTTTCTTCCTCTTTCACAGGGAAAGCTGGATTGGAGACTCAACATTTCAAGGGTAAACTAATGATCAAGGGTATCGGTCCTGGTGGTTCTAGTCAGAAATTGGCGATACCCTGGTCCGCAGAAGTGTTGCACGGTGGTCTCGAGATAAATTCAACAGTGGCGCATTATTGTTCGCCCCATTCGAATCAACCGCGAAATTTTAGTGTTGTGAATCGTTTTAAAATACCACTGGCCATCACAAACGTCTCACTTCCCGTTGAGGCGAAATCTTTTTTTGCTGTAAGATGAAAAAAAAATATACATTTACATACACCCCCGCTCAAAAGTTTGGATACACCTGTCGATATTTCTTGCCGCACTAAAAGTTGCATAACTCCGTTAAAAAAAATGATAATCGAACTTTTAAAAAAGCGTTTTGACGGGAAGGAATTCATCTTTATTTCCCCCCTTTTTTATTTTTTTTTACGATTTTTTTTCGACCTGGTACGTATTTTTGAAAGTGAGCGTTTTTCAGTATTTTTTCGTCCGCAAATCGGGCGTATAACTTAGGGACATTTTATTTTACTTTTTTATCTACGGTAAATTTGAAAGCGTTCCAGGCCGCTTCATTTTCATCCTTTAAAGATTTTCGTACGGTTTTTTCTCGCAAAGTTATTTCACTTTTGGCTAAAAAAGGCAAATTTTGAAAGATGCAACGTAACTCAAAGACTATAGAGTTTAAGAGAAAATGTCAAATTAGAAAAAAGTAGCGTAAGTATACACGGAATCGCCTGGAATTATTTCAGAATTTTCCCATGCATTTTTTTTTTTTACTATTTTCGCTCCAGCGAAAAATTTCATCTGTTTGAAATTTCCGTACTTCGTGATAAAATAAAAATCTGAAAAAATTCAGCAACATTTGGCATGCTATAAGCAATAGTTATCAATAATAATATTGCCCAAAAGTCATTAACAAATAGTTTAAACAATTGTTTAAGCAATTTATTAAACAATGATGAACAATGATCAATAATTATTATTGATCATTGTGATTTATAGCATGCCAAATATTGCTGCATTTTTTCAGATTTTTATTTTATCGCGACGTACGGAAATTTCAAACAGATAAAATTTTTCGCTGGAGCCAAAATAGTAAAAAAAAAAAAATTTCTTGGGAAAATTCTGAAATTATTCCCGGCGATTTCGTGTATACCTACGCTACTTTTTTCATACTTGACATTTTCGCTTAAACTCTAGAGTCTTTGAGTTACGTTGCATCTTTCAAAATTTGTCTTTTTTAGCCAAAAGTAAAATAATGTTGCGAGAAAAAATCGTATGGAAATCTTTAAAGAATGAAAATGGAGCGGCTTCTAACCCTTTTACATATACCGTATATATAAAAAAGACAAGAAAAAATGTCCTTAAGTTATGCGCCCGATTTACGATGGTCCAAAAAATGCCGAAAAACGGTAACTTTCAAAAATGCATACCAGGTCGAAAAAAATCATTTAAAAAAATTAAAAATAGGGGAAACAAAGCTGAATTCCTTCCCGTCAGAACGCTTTTTTAAAAATTCGATTATCATTTTTTTTGACGGAGTTATGCAACTTTTAGTGCGGTAAGAAATATCGACAGGTGTATCCAAACTTTTGAGGGGGGGGGGGGGGGGTGTATATACAAGAGTCATTGAATATATTCGTGCGCACTTGAATTTTCTTCATTTTAATATCTCTGATGATATCCATTTGAAAACTTTTTGTGTTTCAGATTAAAAATTTTCAACCGAGTGTTTTGAAGCCCAGTCAGAGATCCAATATATTCTCGATAATACCGAATAACGAGAGAAAAAATGAAAATGTCAAGCTGGAATCTTCGATATTCATTTATTCAAACGTATCGACGACTGAGGTCCCGTTATTGAGTTACGATGGTAAAGTTAGGAAAATAATACCCGGCGAGAGAGAAAGTGACAAGGGTACGATGAATTTCGGCACCGTTGGCAGTGGAACCGAGAACGAGGCTATATTCGCTCTGGAAAATCAGAATCCTGTTAACATAGAGCTTCATGGATGGGGCGTAAATATGCCGGGGGCAGTACTCGAATTAATGGGCTGCCAAAATGGTCCCACGGAACTCTTCAACAAAGGATTTCGAAACATCACCGTTTGTAGTCATACAGGAAATGTAAGAACCGAATGTCATGAAATTTTCTTAATTTGATATAGATTAGAAACGATTTCTATAATTTGGCACCAATTTAAGAAGTGTGCAGCGCCGCACGAACCTTGACTGTTGAATTATCAAAAATAACGTTTCGTTATTTCAGCAAAACATAAAGCCTGGTTACCTGGCGATATTCAAAATTAAAGTAAAAACCCCGATGGTCGAGGAAGACACGATTGTCGGTGATGTATTTGTGCGAACGACTTACGAAAGATTGACCGTGCCCGTTTACATGAGAGTCGCTCACGGAAGAATATCATTGAAAAAATTGACATTCACCGATTGTTTTCCGGTAAGAAAATTCACTCGTCTCGATTATTTCACTTAACCCTCCGTCTGTACACTGGGTATTTTAAGGCACAAGTCAAATTTTTAAATCGAATACCTCTGAAATTAGAAAAATTGTAAAGAAATTTGTTTTACTATAAATGGTTTGAAAAAATGTTTGGATCATTCAAACAATGTTATAAAAGTAATTTAGAATTTTTTGAGATTTTTTTTACGTTTTTTTTTTAGAAAAAACATTAGCAGGACTTTAACGACCCAGAGTGCAAACGATGTCCCAAAATTTAAGTGTACAGACGGAGGGTTTTAAAAAACCCTGCAAATTACACATTTGCACATTGCTTCCTCATCTTTATCCATAGTTCACACAACTTCCTTTATCACAAAGTATGGCGATCAAATTTGGCGTCCTCACAAAGGAAGCTTTGTTAGCTACCGAAAAACATGAGTAATCAACGTGCAAACTTGCCAAATTCTGTCAAATTTACTTTTTGCCAAATTAGATTTTTGCCAAATTCAATAGCGAACAACCTTGATCACTATTTTGAATGTGTACAAAATTTCAGAACAATATTTCGCAAATAGGCGAAGTTTAGAGTACGCTACTTTCTAAGAAAAAACCAAAATTTGATAAAATTTTAATCATTCGATCGATTTTCACCAAATTTGATAAGGAACATCTTCGATAGCTGTATTAGCTCTGTGCAAAGTTTCAGTACAATATCTTGAAAATTAAAATTAAAAGTTAGAGCGTTTACGCTATTTTTCAAAAAATTAAAAATTTCATAAAATTTTAATCCCTCGGTGAATTTTCGGCAAATTCAATAACGAACAACTTTGATAGACATACTAGTTGCTTTCAAAGTTTCACCGCAATATCTCGAGAATTGTGCAAGTTAGAGCGTTTACGCTATTTTTTGAAACATTCAAAGTTTGATAAAAGTTTAATCTTTCGATCGATTTTGGTCAAATTCAATACCAAACAATCTTAATAGCTATACTAATTTTGTACAAAGTTTGAGTGCAATATCTTGAAAATTGCAGAAGTTAGAGTGTTTACGCCATTGTTGCAAAAACGAAAAAAGTTGATAAAATATGAACACCCGCTAGAATTAAATCAAAAAAATTTCATAATGAAGGGCAATTCGTGCTGGACGAGTGTGCCAAATTTCAGCTCGATATATCAAAGCGTTCTTGAGTTATTAATTATTTACATCAGAAATTCAGGATACATACACACACACATATACACTAGGGTGGGTAAAATAAAATGACTAATTTTTTTTTCCTCGACATAATGAAAAATGTATGGTTTGGCATTTCAAAAAAAACCCGCTGCAAGTATTAGCCCTTCATATATAAATTAAGAGGTCCCTCATCGCAAATCTTTATTTCCCATTTAAATAACACAGAAATTTTTTTGTTTAAACTTTGGAATTTTATTAGACTAACCGTTGAGGTTAGGAGAGTTTTTTTTAGCACATTTTTGTAGAACATTTGATGCTCTACAAAAACGCTCTCTTGTATCTAATCGATAAAAATTTGCGATGAGGGACCCCTTAATTTAAATATGAAGGGCGACTATTTGCAGAGGGTTTTTTTGAGATGCCAAACAATACATTTTTCATTATATCGAGGAAAAAAAAATAGTCATTTCATTTGACCCACCCTAATATACACACGCACGCACACAAACACATCCATTTTTTTTAAATATGATTTCTCGATATTTTGGGACATTTTGAACACGTTGGCATAAAAATCTCGAAAAAAAATTTCACGTAAACAAAGCTTTCTTTATGAGGAAGCAAAAAAAAAACATTTAAATCCAAAGAAATATTTCAATTTCGCAGGGTTCCATTTGCCTTCAACAAGTTAAAATACACTCAACGTTCGCTCGACCGATGGAAGTTACGTTCGTAGCGCCAGTTCACAAAGACAATAGAATCAAGTATATTCCTCTCGAGGAGTCGTCTCTGCCCGTAATATCTAAGGGTGAAAATCACATTGGCGCAATCAGGATCGATCCATCGGTTACTTGCAAACAACAGTGTTATCTTGGACTATCTTTAAATACCAGTGGTAAATATTCATTTTCGCAATTTCGCCTGTCATTTTTTCTCAAATTTCCTGTTACATGAATTTTAATAAATAAATTTGTTTTTATTAGCCGGTACTCAATGGTTGAATACGATGAGTCTGCCTTCGCACACCCGCGATTCGGATCTCAATTTGCTGAATGCCCGATATACTCGTTATTTGAATACGACAGTGGGCAGCAGCTCGTGGGATAATATCACAATGCGACTCGACACAACGGAAGTTCGTGGTCACAAGTTTTACGTCAATATCAAGCAATATTGGCCGAGCTTACTCGTTGGCTCGAACAGCATGAAAAACAAGAGTCTACTGATTTTTCCATTGACACAAGTCGGCAATACGTCTTACAAAATCGTTAAATTACACAATCCAAGCGCTAAACCTTTGCTCGTACAATTGGTGATGGATCTGACTTATCCCCAGGGTATGCGACTCTATCATTCACTTCCCAATAAGTGAGTATCATTAATTTTTCATTCTCATTGAGAACGACCAATCCAAAGTCATGAGAACTTAAAAATTTGCACATTGTTTTCGCCGTTTCTTTTCATCGTTCGTCAACCTTTCTTCGTGAGTGGTTCTTTTACCTCGATGATGAAAATGATGATAAGTTTAATCAGGTTTGCTCATGAAGCAAGCTAAGTCTATTAATTTTTCAATGAAAATAATTTGTCTGTATCAAGTTTTTGTTAACTTTACTATCGTAGTGGTAAAGGTATGAACAGTGTACATTAAGTTAACGTAGGGGAGACCGGGGACAAAAGTAACAGGGTACAGTTGTAACATAGCGAATATCTCCCAAAGTATAGTAGGTACCACTGTGTACCACAGGCACATAATGCGTCTTGCAGTTCCTCACATTTGGTTACTAGGCTCGGAGACATCCGCACTAAACAGACTTGACCAGAGAGGTGTATTGGTATTGTCAGGCCCAAAGTAAACTTTTGCGGCTTTCGGTAAACACGAATATCTCGATTACTGTGCTACATATAGTCATTATTTTTTTTTTCATAAGCTTCCTTGAACATTTTTGTGTCAACTTTCGCGGTTTTTAAAGCCTCCAGCTTGAGAAAATTGATCAAATCCTAACTTTGAAGTAGAAAAAACGATCTGGGGACAATTGTAACAACTTTGCCGGGGACTGTTGTAACAGTTTGTCGGCTGTCAGTTGTCATGATAATTTCACATCCAAACATTGAATCTAACGTCAAACGGACCTGTTTTTTTTAAGTTTCTGTGTGCAAAAATGCCTCTGCAAAGCGTAAGAATCACGCAACGAGCCTGTGCCGACATGTCAACGTACGAAGAAGCGTGTGAAAAGATCAAAAATGGAAAATCTATACAGGTAACCACGGCACGTATCTTTGGGTTATATGTCATGTTCCTTCGACAAGTTTGGTGTGTCTAAGACTTTATTCAATTATTTCATGATTTTTATCAATTCGATACGACTATTTCCATGTGTTAAGATTTTATCATTGTGACCGTAATATATATCCCTGTGATAATGTTTGATGTTGTAATAATATTATATAATATTGGTCACAATGAAAGATATATTTTTGTGTTAAAATCTTATGTTACAACTAGCCTCATCGACCGTTACAACTGTCCCCATCGACTGTTACAACTGCTCCGGGGTAGGGGACGGTTGTAACAATTTCTTACACTTTTTATAAAGGCCTATACTTTTTTTCAATTCTAGTTACAGACTTCTACATAGAACCATTTTGTAGACCATTACATGCTGTATGCAGGGGCATACGTGTGATTTACGTAAGCATTATACTTTGGGCCCAGGAAAAGCCAAAATACAGATTGTTACATCTGTCCCCGGCCTCCCCTACACTGACACCTAGTTTTTCTTGAATTGTAATTTTTACAACAATGGAGTAAAAATTACTCCAAAAAATCACTGTTTATACATTTACCGCTACGATAGTAAAGTTAACCAAAACTTGACACACACAGATTATTTTCATTGAAAAATTAATAGACTTTCCTTTGAGCAAAATAGTACCTGCTCCTAATTGTCGCAGAAACACACTAATTTGTAGTAGAATCTTCTCTGCTACAAATTACTTTTTTTTCAATTGTAATTTGTAATGGAGCACTTATTCATTACACGTTATCTTTTAATTTGTAATGGCACATGCATCCATTCCACATTACTTTTTTATTTGTAATGGAACCTGTATCGATTACACATTGCTATTTTCATTTGTAATGAAACATTCATTCATTACACGTTACGTTTGTAATTTGTAATGGAAAACTTATCCAATACACATTGTTTGAAGTAATGGGTAGGCAATTACTTTTACATTACTATTTTCACAACTGTGTGCGAAAGTACGAAAATTCAAGCATTCTTTAAAATAAAACTCCTCAAGCGGTTTTTGAATAATGCAACGCTGATCTTTCTGGTCACTCGTTGTGTTCGCACGAAAAAATTAAGGTCAATAGTTAACATTACTAAGACTTCTCTTTACTGGTATAAATATCTCGAGAACAAAAAATTGGCGAAAAATAAAACTCTCTTCATGAGGAAGCAAAAAGGGATAAATTATTTATGTAAAAGTTGTTCGTTTTTTAGATTCAAGCCAATTTGCTTGGACTGTCCACCAACGATTGACGGAGAATTCAAGTTCAACGAGAACGACGACGATCGTGAATCCTTTGAGAAACAATGGGACGTAACGACGGCACAGGATTCACTACCGTTGTACATGAGTCCCGGTGAAACGCGCAGCATAAGATTGTCTTACACGCCGAGCTCGTCGGCGTCATCCTCCGGGCTTTTGTACATAAGAAATAACATGACGATACTGGAGGTAATACGATTAGTCGGGAGAGGTGCTCACGCACAATTCAAATTTGGCAATCGCAAACCCGGCTCGACGACGCCGTTGCTCTTTGAACTCGCGGAGAAGCATCTCAAAGATTGCGAACGTACGTCCAACCGTTTCTCGAATTAATCAAATTGGATTGTCACAGACTCGAGAGTAGCACTTTTTTTCATTGAGGGTTTCCTTGGGGTAAAATCGAGGGTAAATATTCGGAAGTGTAACTCCTGTCAAAATCGAGCTGATTTTTTTTTTGTGTGGCTTACAGTTAAAAAACAACATATTTAATATTATTATGGCGGCGCATAATGTTTTTATCCAGAATTGAATTTGTTTTTATATTTAAATTTTCTTTTGTTAATAAACAAAATGAAGGAATTTAGCTACTAGAATAGATGTCCCCGATGCAGAGTTTCTGTTTTGTTGTTTGATAAAAAACCAAGTTTTTGTTACTTAATTTTTTTTTTATCAAACCCAAAAAACAAATTCTCCAACGGGCAAATCTATTCTAGTAGTTAAATTTCTTCATTTTATTTTATTTAAAGAAAAAATAATTTTTAAAAAAGTTAAAAAGTTAAAAACAAAAAAAAAAGCTGTGTATGCTGGGTGTCCCACTACGTTTTTCCTACATATTTTGTCCCGCTGAACACGAATTTGAAGTTAGAATTAGGGGTCGCACATGAAATGCTCGAGAAAATTCATAAAAACTGATAAAATTCATGATCTAGCAATCTTTTCGTACAAAAAAAAAGTTGTGTATGTCGGGTGTCCCAATACGTTTTTCCTACGTATTTTGTCCCGCTGAACACGAATCTGAAGTTAGAATTAGGGGTCGCAAATGAAATGCTCGAGAAAATTCATAAAAACTGATGAAAATCATGATCTAGCGATCTTTTCGCACAAAAAAAAAGTTGTGTATGCTGGGTGTCCCACCACGCTTTTCCTACGTGTTTTGTCCCGCTGAACACGAATTTGAAGTTAGAATTAGGGGTCGCACATGAAATGCTCGAGAAAATTCATAAAAACTGATAAAAATCATGATCTTGCAATCTTTTCGCACAAAAAAAAGTTATGTATGCTGGGTGTCCCACTTCGTTTTTCCTACGTATTTGTCCCGCTGAACACGAATTTGAAGTTAGAATTAGGGGTCACACATGAAATCCTCGAGAAAATTCATAAAGACTGATAAAAATCATGATCTAGAAATCTTTTCGCACAAAAAAAAAGTTGTGTATGCTGGGTGTCCCACTACGTTTTTCCTACGTATTTTGTCCCGCTGAATACGAATCTGAAGTTAGAATTAGAGGTCGCACATGAAATGCTCGAGAAAATGCATAAAATCTGATAAAAATCATGATCTAGCGATCTTTTCGCACAAAAAAAAAGTTGTATGCTGTGTGTCCCATTACGTTTTTCCTCCGTATGTTGTCCCGCTGAACACGAATCTGAAGTTAGAATTAGGAGTCGATGAAGAAATGCTCGAGAAAATTCATAAAACTTATAAAAGTATCATGATATTTTTATGGATTTTCTCAACCAAAAAAAAGTTGTGTGTGCTGGGTGTCCCACTACGTTTTTCCTACGTACTTCGTCGAGGATTTTCTCGAGCATTTCCTCATCGACCCCTAATTCAAACTTCAGATTCGTGTCAGCGGGACAAAATACGTAGGAAAAACGTAATGGGATACACAGCATACACAACTTTTTTTTGTGCACTAGATCATGAAGTTTATCAGTTTTTATGGATTTTCTCGAGCATTTCATGTGCGACCCCTAATTCTAAATTCAGATTCGTGTTCAGCGGGACAAAATACGTAGGAAAAATGTAGTGGCACACCCAGCACACACAACTTTTTTTTGTGGGCCTGTGTAATTAAATAATCTGGTTATTTTTCGATTTTTCGTGTCCAAAGAGTCACGAGTATTTGAAAAAATTATTAAAAATTCATATTATTTTCCGGAAATTTATGAAAAGTCATGAAATTTCCGTTGGAGATGAGAAACTCGAGTTATGAAAATCTGTGACAGTGCACTTTTGACAGAAAATTTTCAAAATTATTAATCGATTTTCGATATTTGTTTTTTTTACAGGTGAAAGGTCACGTCGAAATCCAGTACCAAATCTCACGGTCAAAAGATCGTTCACGGCTCGCAATACCGGCGAATTGCCGATAGACATATACGGCTTTTACATAAACGGCCTTCGATGCGAGGGTTATGGTTTCAAGGTCCTTAATTGCGGACCTTTCAAGCTAAACCCAAATGCAACGAAGAAAATCGAGATTGCGTTTACTCCGGATTTCACGCTGTCGCGAATAGAGCGGGAACTGCTGATACTGACGAGTTTAGGAGCGGAAAGTACGGAATCGGAGAATGGTAATGACAGCGGTATGGTGCGTTTGTCGTTGTTGACAACGGTACCCGGTCATACTTTGGAATCTTGCGCGGCCGTTCTCATAAGACCAACTTGGGAACCGGCTGTGCAATTTGCTGCCATAAGCTTGCCGTGTATATTGCTCATGTGCATTCTCGCTGTGTCTTTTCTCGAGGCTGACAGAATTCTTCGCGGTGCATTGGCAAGCCTCTCGCGAACGAATTCCATTCAGCCGCCATTGGACCTTCGACAGTTGGCGCAAACAGCGTCTGCTTTGAGAGAAAAGCCCGTCAACGATGACAAAGGAAAAGTCACGAGAAAAGACGAGTCACTGCCTGATTGGTCGATCATGAATGTCAAGAGAAACAAGGAGAAAGAGACACCCAGAAGCTTGAAGATTCCTGATTGGTCGGTTGACGAGGAACGACGTTTCAAGCTCGACAACGAGCTCAAAGAATTGCCAATTGTTCCGAAATCCAAGAACGACGATGTGGCGACAACCAATGATAATAACACGGGGACCAATGAGACGACGACGACGACGATTAACGCGACGAAGAAGAAAAATACCAAACGACAAAACAGCGCCTCCGAAGTTACGATGGACATCGTCACGCAGGCTGAAATTTCGACGATCGACACGCTGATTATTGCGGATAAAAAGCTATCCGCGACTTCGTCGACGAAATCAAGTCCCACTGCTAGCAGAAAAGGAAAATCGACGACGAAGGACGATGCGAAAACTATCGACAATGAAGCACAGTTGGATTCTGGTTACTCGAACGTTACGAGGGACCCGAAAACGGAAACGAAGAAAAAACAAGCTAACGGTAATAATTCATCGCAACAAAATAATCACGGATCTTACAAGAAATATGATTCGAGCGCTAGTCAAAAAACCGTACAATTTTCGGAAGAAGAGACCTCGTCAACGACAACCGAGAGCTCCGTACACGACGACGCCGCCCCGGACAAGGTAATGTGAAATATTGAATAAATAATGATGATAAGTAATAATAAATAAACCCTCTGTAAATTAGAAACTTGCTCTTTACCAGGGTTGCAAGTAATGCATTACTTTTTGTAATGCATTGCCATTTTCATTACCCATTACAATGTAGTGTATAATGGAAAAAATTTCCATTACCCATTAGAATGTAGTGTGTAATGAACTAAAATTTCGTTCCTCATTACAATGTAGTGGGTAATGGAAAAAATGTCCATTACCCATTACAATGTAGTGTGTAATGGAAAAAAATTTCATCACCCATTACAATATAGTGTGTAATGAAAAAAATTTAAAAAATTTCCATTGCCCATTATAATGTTGTGTGTGATAGTAAAAAAATTTCATTATCTATTATAATGTAGTGTATAATGGAAATTTTTTCCATTACCCATTTCAATGTAGTGTGTAATGAAACAAATTTCCATTACTCATTAAAATGTAGTGTGTAATGGTAAAAAAATTTCATTACTCATTACAATGTAGTGTATAATGGAAAACATTTCTATTACCCATTACAATGTAGTGTGTAATGGTAAAAAATTCCATTACTCATTACATTGTAGTGTGTAGTGGTAAAAAAATTTCATTACCTATTACAATGTAGTGTATAATAGAAAAAATTTCAATTACTCATTACAATGTAGTGTATAATGGAAAAAATTTCCATTACTCATTACAATCTAGTGTGTAATGAAAAAAAATTCCATTACCCATTACAATGTAGTGTGTAATGGTTAAAAAGTTTCATTACCCATTACAATGTATTGATAATGTAAAAAGTTTCCATTACCCATGACAATGTAGTGTGCAATGAAAAAAAAATCCATTACCCATTACAATGTAGTGTGTAATGGAAAAAAAACCCATTACCCATTACAATGTAGTGTGTAATGAAAAGAATTTCCATTACTCATTACAATGTAGTGGGTAATGGAAAAAATTTCCATTACCCACTACAACGTAGTGTGTAATGAAAAAAAATCCATTACTCATTACAATGTAGAGTGTAATGGAAAAACATTTCATTACCCATTACAATGTAGTGTGTAATGAAAAAAATTCATTACAATGTAGTATGTAATGGAAAAAAATTTCATTACCCATTACAATGTAGTCTGTAATCGACAAAATTTTGCTTGTTCATTACAACTTAATGTGTAATGGAAATTTTGGACATTTTTTATTATATCGTAGTAGTTTTTTGACCTGGGTTAAAATGAGCCAAAACTAGTAATTAAGTGGTCGCGTGATCATTTAGGACGGCAAGAAAAATTTCATGCTTAGTGCCCCACACTTTTATTCTTATTTTTGTTTATTCTTTATAATTGACATTTTTATAATTTTCTTTTATAATAAAACTTTTTTGAAATATAATACGTCATTGCCATCGTCTGCCCCGGTGGAACGGCTTTTCAACTACGCAACGATGATGAACGCTCCTAAATTCAATAGGCTCACAGAAAATTACTTTGAGCAAAGGATATTGGCCAAAGCAAACGATGAAAAAAAGTATATTTAGAAGTGCAGTTCAACGTTCAACTTTTTGTATGCATATAGATGCTTTTTAGAATTTAAGGTACCTAAGTCATTAAAATGTAATGCAAAATTGCAATAATTTATTCATCTATATTTTTCCATTCCCAAAATTGCAATCAAAGTTTTGTCCATTGCACATTACATTGCAATGGGTAATGGAAATTTTTTCTATTACACACTACATTCTAATGGGTAATGCAAATTTTTTTCCATTACACACTACATTGTAATGGGTAATGAAATTTTTTTCCATTACACACTACATTGTAATGGGTAATGGACAGTTTTTCCACTACACACTACATTATAATGGGTAATGGAAATTTTTTCCATTACACATTCTAAAAGTAATGAATAATGCATTACTTTTACATTACAAATTTCGCAACCCTGTTCTTTACTTTCTTATTTTATGCTTTTCTTAATTTTCTCATAAAGGAAGCCTTGTTTTCCGTGATTTTTATGCCAACTTCGCGAAAATGGATTTAGAGAAAGAGTCAAGCATGTGTTTGAAAATACGGACCGATTTTTTTTTCTACAGGACGGTGAACACACGTACGCGAAAGCAGAGAAAGTTCCACGAAAACCAATACCGAAGAAGATCAAGCCTCAAACTATAACGACAGTCGCACCCATCGATTATCGGGACAATTACGAGGGCGACTGTGACGATGATGATTACGACAAAGAGCGACAGGATAATCCAAATCGATGGAAAACAAATACAAACAGATCGGGCACGAAGCATCTTCATCATCATCATCATCAATCGAGAAATTCCGAAAGTTCGTTGCACAAGTTACCGAGACCCATCAAAAATCCACCTCGCAAGGAAAAGGGTTCGCAGAAGAGGCGATCGACGGAAAAGATCAACGTAAAATGTGGGTTTAATGAGAGAAATTATATTTCCCCTTTTATATTTTTTGCGATTTTCCATAAGAATAACATGGAAAAAATTACTTTTACGCCTTCTGATTTTTATGACAAGCAAACGGTTTATCATACGGGAAATCTACAGAGATATTTTTGTAGAGAATTAAACGCTATACACAAAAAGTTCCGAGTTTATTTTTAATAAGTCTACTCGGTCAAAAATTATTCAATATCAAAGTTCAATTTTTCGTACATTTTGCCGATTTTTGGATATTACACCGGAACTATCAGTTTTATCGACAAAATGTAGATGAAATTTCGTGTGAAATATAAATTAAACTTTCGGGAAATGTTAACCAATAGTTCTCACTATAATAATTAAAAAAAAAAATAGAACGCTTTAAAAAAATTGTGCAGCAGAAGTTAGCTTAAAAATTTTATTATTCTATTAAGAAAATGACGTTCATTGTAATATGTCAGTACATTTTTATTCGATTTTATTTTTAAATAAATAAAAAATCAGAAAAAAACAAAGTTTTTAAGCTAATTTCTGCTGCACAATTTTCTTTAAACGTTCTATTTTTTAAAATTATTATAGTGAGAAGTATTGGTTAACATTTCTCGAAAGTTTAACGTATGATACACATGAGATTTCATCCACATTTTGTCGATAAAACTAATACTTCCGGTGTAATATCCAAAAATCGGCCAAATTCACGAAAAATTCAACTTTGACATTGAATAACTTTGGAACGAGTGGACTTATCAAAAAGTAACTCAGAATCTTTTTCCTAGAGCGTTCAATTCTCTACAGAAATATGTCTGTAGATTTCCCGTATAATAAATCGTTTGCTAGTTATAAAAATCAGAAGACGTACAAATAATTTCTCCCATGTTATTCTTATGGAAAATATTAATATTTAGAGCTTATATTTTAATAGGCCTCTTTTTATACCTAAATGAAACTTTTGAGCCTGTTTGAGAGAAATTTTTTTTCTTTTGCTTCCTCATAAAGAAAGCTTTGTTTTCGTGAAAATTTTTTTTTTCGCGATTTTTATGCCAATATGTTCAAAATGTCCTAAAACATCGGGAAATCATGTTTAGGAAAAATGTCCGGATGGGTGTGTGTGTGTGTCCTGAGTTTCAGATGTAAATAATTAATAACTCGAAAACGCTTCGATATATCAAGCTAAAATTTGGCACACTTGTCAAGCACGAATTGCCCTTCATTATGAAAAAATGTTGTTTTAATTATAACGGGTGTTCAGATTTTATCGACTTTTTTCGTTTTTGCAAGAACGGCGTAAACGCTGTAACCTCTGCAATTTTCAAGATATTGCACTCAAACTTTGTACAGAATAAGTATAGCTATGAACGTTGTTTGGTATTGAATTTGGCGAAAATCCATCGAGGGATTAAAATTTTATGAAATTTTGAATTTTTTGAAAAATAGCCTAAACGCTCTAACTTGTGCAATATTGTACTGAAACTTTGCACAGAGCTAATATAGCTATCCAGGTTGTTCACTATTAAATTTGGCAAAAATCCATCGAGAGATTAAAATTTTATGAAATTTTTAATTTTTTGAAAAATAGCGTAAACGCTCGGACTTGTGCAATTTTTAAGATCTTGCACTGAAACTTTACACAGAGCTAATATAGTTATCGAGGATGTTCGTTATTAAATTGGGCGAAAATCGATCGAATGATTAAAATTTTATCAAATTTTTAATTTTTATAAAAGAAGCGTAAACGCTATAACTTTTGAAATTTTTTAGATATTGCAATGAAATTTTGTGAAGAGCCAGTATAGCTATTAATATTATTTGCTATCAAATTTGGGGAAGATCGATCGAATTTGCACATTGATTACTAATATTTTTCAATAGTTAACAAAGCTTCCTTTATGGGGAAGCCAAATTTGATCGCTACGGTGTGTTAAAGGAAGCTGTGTGAACTGTGGATAAAGATGAGGAAGCAATGTGCAAATTCCAATTTGCAGGGTTTTTTTCCATTATACACTTTATCATTACACGTTCGATATTTTCAGCCGTTAATTTAACGGGCACGACGACGCAGCGCGAGGAGATACGCCCGTCTCAGGTGCATCTACCATCCCCGGTACCACCACCACCGCCCTCTTGTTGGGGCGAAAATCGAGCAAGATTCAGTGACGTTGTTGCCCGTAATCCCGAGAGCGTATCACCGGCTTTCTTAACGTCGAGCAAACCTTCGAAGAGCCGTGACGTCACGCACGAATTATGGTCGAATCTCACTAGGAGAAACAAAAGTTCCGAATGCATGGAGAAAATGGTCATACAGGATTCTTGTCCTTCGCCCGTTGAGTACAACGAGCCAGTAACGAGAATCTTGACGCCCGCTCATCTCTGTGGTAAGACGATCGAACAAGAAGCTACTTACAATGCGGATATGTCGTTGATTCCACAGTCCCAACAACATTCTAACAGCTATTTTATCAACACCTTCATCGAACAACCGGTGAGAAAGTTTTATTTTTATATTACCTAGATTTTCAATTACTCAGGCCCAGTTCCACAACTATCATTTAAACCTGGTTTAATTTACATAGACATACGCTATGTAAAAAAAAAATAAACCAGGTTTAAATGATGTTTGTGGACAGAGTTGGAAATAATGCATTACTTTGATAATGCATCATTGTATTTATTACCCATTACACTGCATTATGTGAAATGGATAAGTGTACCATTACAAAATACAAAAGTAATGTGTAATAAATGCGTGTGCCATTACAACTAAAAAAAGTAATGTGTAATGGATGCATGTGCGATTACAAATAAAAAAGTAATGTGTAATGGATGGATGTCCCATTAAAAATAAAAAAAAGTTATGTGTAATGGATGCATGTGCCATAACAAATTTAAAAAAAGTAATTTCGAGTGGAGAATATTCCATTACAAATAGAAAAATTGCCGTGCTCGTATTAGAAACTTGCACATTGCTGTCTCATTATTTTATTTCGCTCAGTAAACGTTCATCCACAATTATCACAAATGATCCATAAAGTTAAAAAATAGAAACAAAAAAACAGACAGTTCATCGTTAAATATGAAGTATGAAAATGTACTCAATCCCAAAAATTATCCAACTTTAAATTGAACTTGCTTTTACACGTTGTTACCCATAATTATAAGCAATCTAATAAAAATTACAAGTTACTGATACAAAATTTGTCGCTTTATTGAATCCCTAAATCATGTGCATGTTCTTTTTTTTTTTAACTTTATGGATCATTTGTGATAATTGTGGATTAACTTTTAGTGAGCGAAATAAAATAATGAGACAGCAATGTGCAAGTTTCTAATACGAGCACGGCAATTTTTCTATTTGTAATGGAATATTCTCCACTACAAATTAGTTTTTAAAAAATTTGTAATTTGTAATGGAACGTGCATACATTACATTGCACATTACTTTTTTTATTTTTAATGGAACACGCATCCATTACACATTACTTTTTTTATTTGTAATGGCACATTCATCCATTAGACATTACTTTTTTATTTGTAATGGAACATGCATCCATTACACATTACTTTTTTTAATTGTAATGAAACACGCATCCATTAAACATTACTATTTTCATTTGTAATGGAAGATGCATACATTACACATTACTTTTTTATTTCTAATGGAAAACTTGTCCAATACACATTGTTTAAAGTAGGGGATACCGGGGACAAACGTAACAGGGTACAGTTGTAACATAGCGAATATCTCCCAAACTATAGTAGGTACCACCGTGTCCCGCAGGCACATAATGCGTCTTGCAGTTCCTCACATTTGGTTACTAGGCTAGGAGACATCTGCACTAAACAGACTTGACCAGAGAGGTGTATTGGTATTGTCAGGCCTAAAGTAAACTCTTGCGGCTTTCGATAAACACGAATATCTCGATTACTGTGCTACATATAGTCATTATTTTTTTTTCATAAGCTTCCTTGGACATTTTTGTGTCAACTTTTGCGGTTTCATAAAGCCTCCAGCTTGAGAAAATTGATCAAATTCTAACTTTGAAGTATAAAAAACCAACTGGAGACAACTGTAACAATTTTGCCGGGGACGATTGTAACAGTTTGTCGGCTGTCGGGTGTCATGATAATTTCACATCTAAACATTGAATCTAACGTCAAACGGATCTTTTTTTTAAACTTTCTGTGTGCAAAAATGCCTCTGCAACGCGTAAGAATCACGCAACGAGCCTGTGCCGACATGTTAACGTACGAAAAAGCGTATGAAAAGATCAAAAATGGAAAATCTATACAGGCAACCACGGCCCGTATCTTTGGGTTATATGTCATGTTTCTTTGACAAGTTTGGTGTGTCTGAGACTTCATTCAATTATTTCATGATTTTTATCAATTCGATACGACTATTTCCATGTGTTAAGATTTTATCATTGTGGCCGTAATACATATCCCTGTGATAATGTTTGATGTTGTAATGATATTATATAATATTTGTCACAATGAAAGATATAATTTTGTGTTAAAATCTTATGTTACAACTAGCCCCATCGACCGTTACAACTGTCCCCATCGACTGTTACAACTGCTCCGGGGTAGGGGACGGTTGTAACAATTTCTTACACTTTTTGTAAAGGCCTATACTTTTTTTTCAATTCTAGTTACAGACTTCAACATAGAACCATTTTGTAGACCATTAAATGCTCTATGCAGAGGTATACGTGTCACTTACGTAAGCATTATACTTTGGGCCCAGGAAAAGCCAAAATACAGATTGTTACAACTGTCCCCGGTCTCCCCTAATGGGTAATGCATTACTTTTGCATTACTATTTTCACAACTCTGGTTTTGGAACTGGGGCTTAAAAATCGTTTTTTTTTGTCACGCCACTGATTTTTTTAAACTTTTGAACTGACAATTATTTTGCAATTTCAGTTCGAACCGGAACTCGTACCGTACGACGATCTGCCGGAAACGGATGAACCGCTCGTTGAATTGGAGAGTCTCGAGGAGGATACGCGATCGCAATTGTGGGGCGACAAGAGCTCCATGATAGATCTCATTTCTTCTGACAATACGGCGACTTATCGATTGGAATCACCGAAACATCCTGACAAATTGTCGACTCTTCCGGGACCGTTGAAAGGTATTTAATCTTCGATCTTGTGCGCTGGAAATAGTCGAATTACTCATAGATAATAATATATCAGATCGATTCAGGGAGGGGCTTTTTTATTTTGTTACTCACCGAGATGCTACTTCATTAAAAGTAAAAAATTTTCCCATATTATCTTGGCAGAAAATATTTTTTAAAATATACATATATGGGTCATTCCATGTCAAATCGACCAATAGTTGGAATCGACCCCTTTCAATTTTGATAAAATTTGGACAGAAGTTTTCTTTTATCATAAAACGAAGTTCTACCGAAGGAAAAAACTTACAAATTTTTTTTTCGAAATTTATGCAAAATTCAAAATTTCACAATTTTTTCAATTTTTCAAGATTATTTTTTAAATATCTCGAAAACTTTTATAGTTACGAAAAAATAGTTCTGGGTTTGTCTTGAAAAGTATACTGAGGGCTACGAAAAAAAAAATATTCCGAAAAACAATTTTGAACAATGATGAATTTGGAAAATTTTGAATTTTTAAAACTTGTAAAAATTCACGATCAACATTACCATCGTGCTCAGCGGAGCGCTCAGAGATAATGGTCCACCTGGACTGAGTGCCCGGACAATTCACAATACCATACCATACGATCAACAATAAATTTTTGGGTCATTTTTTATGTATAATACCTTATACTGATCTTAAAAGATCTTGAAATTTTCAGATAGGTGTTCTTTTTTTCTAAGGAAGAATTCTTGAATTTTGGTAAAGGAAGTTTTTTTTTACCTCTAAGTTAAGTTGAGCAATCATTTAATTTTGTAATGTTGAGCAGTAAAAATTACATGATGGCTCAACTTTACTTAGAGGTAAGAAAAAAAAATCCTGCCATAATTCAAAAATTCATATTTTGGAAAAAAGAAGAACACCTTTCTGAAAAATTCAGGATCTTTTGAGATCAGTACAAGGTATTATAGAAAAAAAAAATAGAACCAAAAATTTAATGTTGATCGTGGACTTTTACAATATTTAAAACTTCAAATTTCTCCAAATTCATACTTTTCAAAATTTTCCTTTTCGGAATACTTTTTTTTTTCGTAGCTCCAAGTATACTCTTTAAGACGACCCCAGAACGATTTTTCGTAACTATAATAGTTTTCGAGATATTAAAAAAATGAACTTGAAAAATTGAAAAAATAGTGAAATTTTAAATCTTCGAAAAAAAATGTTAATTTTTTTCCTTTGATAGAACTTCGTTTTATGATAAAAGAAAACTTCTGACCAAATTTCATCGAAATTGAAAGGGGTCGATTTCAATTATTGGTCTATTTGACATGGAATTACCCATATATGTTATATATATTAGACTGATTCAAAAAAGCGACTATTTTTTGTTTTTCGAATAAACGCATTAAATACTTTCGGGAAGGTGAAAAAAGATGCCTGTTAAAATTAGAGCTTTTAATAAAAATATTTAGAGGTCCCTCATTGCATATTTTTATTTCCCATTTAAATAACATGGGAAAAAAACGTTTTCAAACTTTGAAATTTTATATCTCGGGTTCAAGTCAATGCACCAAAATGAACGATACATATTCTTGTAGAGGATTGAACGCTCTATAAAAAAGATCTCTTATGATTTTTCGATAAACTCACTCCTTCAAAAGTTATTCACGTTCTAATATATATGTATATTAAACTGTGAAGATGGGTGAACTACTGTTGGTAATTTCTTTAAAAATTAGAAAATTTATGTTAATGCAATTTAAACTTTTGTTTCAGTAAAGATTTTACGATATTTAGTAATAAGTTTCAACATTTTGCCGGAAACTAAAACAAAAAGTGAAATTTACTCTATATATAAATTTAACCTTGAATAACTTTTGAAGGAGTGAGTTTATGAGGGACCTCTAAATATTTTTATAAAGAGCTCTAATTTCAACATGCATCTTTTTCACCTTCCCGAAAGTATTTAATGCGTTTCTTCGAAAAACAAAAAATAGTCGCTTTTTTTTAATCACTCTAATATATATATATTATTTTGACAGACAACTGGGTGACCGTCAAGACAAATTGGGAGCCTCTGTACACTCGTGGCGCTGTAGGAGAGGAACGTAGCGGTGTTTGGGGTGTCAACACTGGTGGAGTCTGGGCCGCTGCTCCATGGGGAGCACCCCCACCGCCTTTAGTCCCATCCCTGCAACCTTCGACGTCTTCGCAGCAAACAGAGCCCGATGCACAGGTAAAAAGTTAATTTAATTTTAAAAATATATATATCCAATGTTTTTATGTAATTCAGAAAATTATAAATTATCGCAAACATTTTTAGGATCGTTCGGGTTTCGATCCTTTCCGATCTCTCAGCACTATTTGGACACCATCGTCGACGAATCCATGGAAAACCAAGCACGAAGAGTAGAATAACGGATGTGACTTTTGTGATAATGGCGTTTGGGAAACCATACGATATTTTTTTGTTGTGATAATCACAAGGGTTGAATAGTTGATAAATTAGCGGCGGAATCGAGCGATTAAATCGTGAGAGAATTTAGTTTCGTCGAGCTCTCCCCCTGTACGTAAATACATTTATTATACACTTGACGCATTCTGATAAACTTCAACTGACGATCGAAATGAATGAGATCGCGAATTTTCACATTGGTAACATATTAATACATATATATATTTTCCGATCGTATTCCTCATCAAAGATTTTTTAATCTTTTTCATCAAAAATAGATCTCGCATGAGCAAAGATTATGCGATTTTTGCTGCTATTGTCGCATCACTATGAAAGTTTGGTACAAGTAAAAAAAAATCCTACACGTCTCTGCTTGTGCGAGATTTTTTTTTTTGGGTGGGGCGGGGGGAGAGAGAGGGCGAAGATTAAAAAATCTCGATGATGAGCACAATCAGAGAATACAGTGTTTTTAAATCGTCCTACTGTCCATATATATTAGGGTGATTGGTTTCAGGGCGACTTTTTTTTACCCATCGTGCCCAAAAACCTTTAGTTGGTGCCCTAAAACGAAGTTTCGTGAAAGGGAAGTGTTGTCAAAAAATATTTAGAGGTGGCGAATAAAAATTGAAGGTTTCCCATTTGATTAACATTGAAAAAAATCTTCTCATTATTAGTGTTACCATTTCGCGAATTTTGATATCGCGATATTTTCCAAGTGGGTTCTTATAGGAAATATGATACTCTACAATAAAGTCCATTGAGCCATGTCCGCAAATTCAACCGTTTCAGCGGTATCGTTATTTCAAGTGAATATTGTATGAAAATATCTATTCAAACGGCTCTAACGCCTAAGCTATTAGATATATCGAAAGAATTCAAATGAGAACTTTGTAAAGAAAGTAATTTGCTACAAAAAAGTCTCATAAGCCGAGCCCGTTGATTCAACTCTTTCTCAGCTATAGGTGAATGAAGTAAAATAGATTTTTTTGTTTTATTGATTTATTTGCATAAGGAATTCTTTTTGCCATTTGTTGAATGGTTTTTCTGATGATTTTTAACATGCTATCTGATAGAAAATGGAATTCGTTTGATTGAATAAAACAAAAAAATATCTATTTATTTTACTTCATACACTTATACCTGAGAAAGAGTTGAATCTACGGGCTCGGCTTATCAGACTTTTTTGTAGCAAATTACTTTCTCTACAAAGTTCTCATTTGAATTTTTTCGATATATCTAATAGCTTAGACGTTACAGCCGTTTGAATAGATATTTTCATACAATATTCACTTGAAATAATGATACCGCTGAAACGGTTGAATTTACGGACATGGGTCAATGAACTTTATTTTAGAGCATCATATTTCCTATAAGAACCCACTTGGAAAATATCGCGATATCAAAATTCGCGGAATGGTAACACTAATAATGAGAACATTTTTTTTGTCAATGCTAATCAAATGGGAAACCTTCAATTTTTATTCACAACCTCTAAATATTTTTTGACAACACCCTTTCACGAAACTTCGTTTTTTGGCACAAACTAAAGATTTTTGGGCACGATGGGTCAAAAAAAAGTTGCCCTGAAACCAATCACCCTAATATATATATTGGAGTGCTTTGTAATTGCACTTTGTTTTCAGAATGTGTTGCTCACCGAATGAAAGAATTCTTCTCAAAAGAAGAGGCCTGGCAATTTTTTTGCGATACTACAGTAGAATCGAAATTTCCAAAAATGGCTATTTTTAGATTCAAGCGGGACTCTAAACAATTCAATTCTGTTTTATTAGTATTATAAATCAATTATTTTATTTTTCAAGTCTTATCCGTCGCCTCATTAACACCGCTGTTTCCTATTCCAAAATGTTTCCCATAACATTCTCACAACAGATAAGACTTGAAAAATTTGATAACAAAATTATAATACTACAAATTTGATATGATCCGATTTTTTCGTCATCATTCCTGACATTGAATTTCTGGACAATTCAACTCCACTAGCTCAATCGTAAAAAAAATATCCCAGGCCATTGTTTTCGAATCTCGATAAGCAACGAAAACCAAAACCAAGTTTCAATTACAATCGACCTTAATGTATGTGTGTAATTTTCGCGACAAGTGTATCGTTTTTGACATTAAAATGTGAGAACAAATTTTTAAGCGTGATTTTCTCGACTCGATTCGACATTGCAATAAATCATCTTTTTAAACGTTTCGTGAATAAGAAGAATGATACGTAGCTTTCACCACTGAAATTCTTTCGAACAATAAAAGCAGAACGGCAAATTTTCGACGACGATTTGGAATGTACAAAAAAAAAATGAATTATACTTAAAAAAAAAAGCAAGTAAACAAAAATCTGTACCTAATTTTTAAGACTGCTAATTGTTGTGTTGAAATAGAAATCAAAACTCCAAACTCAACCGCACAAATAATTATGAAACATTGTATTTGCCATCAAATTACACTATAGAGTGTACAATCGTTATGGATATAAAAAGAACCTCTCTATCTGCGTGTGGAAACGTGCGTTTGGCGAGGCCAGTATCAAAAATCCAAAATCTTCAAATTTGCGTTACAACGAAGTCAAACGATAGCCTGGTATAATTTTGCTGGAAACAGCGCAGGACTTTGCATCTTGTATTCTTCTGAGCAGCATCTAAGAAAAAACACAAAAATTATATAATTTTTTTTTCATTTCAGCGATAATGCGAGAAAAAATTGAGGAAGAAAACGTCGCTTTTACCATATTCTCGGCTTCGATGCGTTTCTGAAATTTTCTCCGATTGATTGCTGAGCTGCTGGCTCGAGGTTGTGCCGATTGCGATCTCATCGGTTTGTTCTGCGGTTTCTGTTGCGCCATTATTTTCTTCAGGAGATATTGATTCTCGAAATCGATTTGTCTCATTTTATCGTTTGTAAAACTCATGTTTATTCTTCCAGGACGTGAATTTACGGGCTCGATTGAAAATCTGTTGTCGATCACGGACGAGCACATCCTACGAACGTTTTCCCGAGAATCGTTCGTTCTTTGATGAGAATAATCACCGATCCGAGTGATTTGTTCGAGATGAGAAGTTGGATAATCCAGACTGATCGTTCGATTCATCGGTGAAACAGCGCTCATCGACGATCTTGGAGTCACGTTCGTCATTTCAGATTCTCTGGTGGAATCGTGATCCAAAAATTCGGAATCTTCGCTGTAAGTGTACTCGTCGTCGGACACGATCTCGTCGTCAATGTCGTCATCGATGACTTGAGATTGTTCGTCGTCGGTTTCACGTTTCGAGACATCGTTCTCGCTCTTTCTGTTCATATTTGCCACGCTGACTTCGGAATCGTCGGACATACCAATTTCTTCGTCATTCTGACTTTCAAGATAATTATTAGCAATCCCACAAGACTCTTCCATTTTATGTAGAAACTGATGTTGTTTTAGCGTAGAAAAAAAAATATTGTAAATATGATTGTGGCTCTCGAAACTTCGTTTACAAATATTGGTAAAGTCGTGAAACCATGACAACCGTTCAGGCTGACGTGTTAGACATACCCACAAGGGAAAAAAATCGATTGCATACAATGCAACAAGTTCCGTTTATCATTGACATACTTTTGGAGGTGAATAAAAAAAATAATCGAACCAATTGATAATCGCAGTGGCTAGAGGTCCGGAAACCGGACGAATAATATATGTTATTCGTCCGGAAATATGTTGTCGCGCTAGCAACGCTTGTTTACAACCATCGGCCATTGTTTTTTCAGTATTGCATCAGTCATCATCGTTCATGGTTGGAAATCTAAAAATATTCCCAGCTATAGTTGACAATGTTTATGAATCTTTCTCGTTATAGTTAAAAATTTTAATTATTCTTTCCCGCTACACTTGATCGTCTCTAAAAATATGTTCCGCTACAGTTAACTCGATTCGGTTATCGAGGGTCGCTGGAGACCCCGAGCGATTTTCCTTTTCTCCCATTTCTCTTGAGAAGTGCATGTGTGTTTATGACGAAAAATAAAATATTTAAAAATTTTTTTTTACAATCTTCATGGTGTGCCGTTATCAATTTTACCAGATTTTTTCATTGCAAAGTACGTGTTCCAACACGCCGTATTCCAAACATTGTCCCGCTATAGTTAAAAGTCTCTATGACTATTTCCCGCTTTTTAGTTGAACATCTCTAAGAAAATGTCCTACCATAGTTTAACATCTCTAAGAAGATTTCCTACTATAGTTGAACATCTCTAAGAAGATTTCCTACTATAGTTGAACATCTCTAAGAAGATTTCCTACTATAGTTGAACATCTTTAAGAAGATTTCTTACTATAGTTGCACATCTCTAAGAAGATTTCCGACTATAGTTGAAAATCTCCAAGAAGATTTCCTACTATAGTTGAAAATCTCTAAGAAGATTTCCTACTATAGTTGAACATCTCTAAGAAGATTTCCTACTATAGTTGAAAATCTCTGAGAAGATTTCCTACTATAGTTGAACATCTTTAAGAAGATTTCTTACTATAGTTGCACATCTCTAAGAAGATTTCCGACTATAGTTGAAAATCCCCAAGAAGATTTCCTACTATAGTTGAAAATCTCCAAGAAGATTTCCTACTATAGTTGAATATTTTATTCACTACAGATTATATCGGTATTTTTAGGAATTTCTAGTCTGGTTCCGATCCGCTATTATGAGGAATTTTTAGTCCAGTTGTAATCCGGATGAATAGTCTCATATTATTCGTCCGCGTACATTTTGAAAACATTGGAAAATGTATGCCGGGATGAATTACGTTACATAATTATTCATCCGGATATATCCAGAAATCTTGAAATTGCATATCCGGATGAGCTGTGCGTCTTTATTCGCCCGTATACATCTTCAATCTATTTACGACAGTATAATCGGACGATTTATGTGACATTATTCGTTCGGATATTTATTGGCATACTACTCTTTTGTTTAAAATGCTCTTTGAACATGGCATTGCTAGAGAGCATATATTTCCCGACGAATAACATTTATTATTCGTCCGGTTTCCGGATGGCTAGCCACAGCCATTGGTAATTTGTGTATTGCTTTCAGGGTTGCAAATAATGCATTACTTTTTTTAGTGCATTTACATTTTCAATAACCATTAACTCTCATTGATTAATTGAAATAGTTTCCATTAACCATTCAATGTTAATAGTTTATGAAAATAGCTTCCATTAACCATTTAATGTTATTGGTTAGTGGAAATTATTTTCATTAACCATTAACATTTAATGGTTAATGGAAATCATTTGCATTAGCCATTAAATTTTAATGGTTAATGGAAATTATTTCCATTAGCCATTAAAAAAGTAATGATTAATACATTACTTTTTGATCAAAAATTTCGCAATCCTGATATCTTTCTCAAGATTTTTTCAAAACACAAATTTTCACTTATAATACCACAAGAGCTTCAAAATTATCGGGTATTTCCCGATAGGTTCGTTGCAAACAAATGAAGGAGTCAAGTTTTTCCTGAAAAACTTGACGACTTTATTTGTTTGCAGGGAACCTTGAGGGAAATGCCAGATAATTTTGAAGCTCGTGTGGTATTCGGGGGATTATTTTTCCGTCCCAAATGTCGGCCAATAGAATTGCACCATGAGATGAAATGAACAGTTAACAGTAGTAAATTGGTTCCAAACTGTTTTTTTTGCCTTCTCCGTATTAATGGGAACATTTCCTTTGACTTTTTTATCAATGGTGGACAGAGAACAAACTCCAAATCGACTCATTTTCATGCAAAATCTCCAATTTTCACAATTGAATTCAACCTGTCAGTTTGACGTGTGGTTAATTTGACTGGATCATGTTTTGTTTTTTATATATAGCAACTACCAGAGAAAATAATCAAAAAATTATCAGTATAATACCATGTAGGTTGTACCACGTGACGTCGAATGGTGCAATTCTATTGGCCGACATTTGGGTCGGAAAAATAATCATCAATATTCCTTGATTTTAGACTATGTGAAGGCCTTAAGGTACTAGTATATGTTACAAGGCCAAAAACAGACATTTTTCAGATTTTTGTTCTCAGCTCCTTTGTCAGATATGACTATAAAACTATCATTACTGTTATTAATAAATTTTTCTTTCGCACTTTCGAAGGGTGAAACAATGTTGTAATAACAGTTTTGAAGTCATATCTGATCAAGGAGCTGACGAAATTTTTTTTTTTAATTTGCTTTTTTGGCCTTCTAAAGTAGAGGAAATTTTGCAAAATTTAATTTGAGAACTTTTTATTCTAAACTCTATGCACAACATTTTTCGCCTGATATCGTAAAATCTGTGAAGTTCGGAGGCGGTGCCATCCCATTATTTCAAAAGGTCTACATTCTTAAAAACCTGAATCCATTAAGAAATTTATGTAAAACTCGATATGAAATATAATTATTGTCAAGACTATTTCTGTATGAATCTTGAGCATGTTAAAACAGGTTTTACAGAAAAGAGTGCGTTCTTCTTTAATAAAGATTCTATTTTACAAAATCTGCAAACCTCAACGAGTTTCTACAGAGTGAAAGTGTGGCTCTTCTAAATATCGACAGTTTCTGAAACACGTTGATCGTATGAGAATGTCGTGTAAAGTTGTTTTCTTTGTAAACAGTTTTCTCCAAGAAACGATAAAAAGTGTACAAATTTTATAGAAAAGTAATTGGCTGTATTTGAATGAGTCAAACAGCTCCAGCTTCTTTTTCTCGCAATTGTATCTTCTTCGAGACTTCGGTTCACAAAAATAAATATTACAATTTCAATGTCTCAGTCGTTCGAGAATCCATAAACCTTAAGACTACCCGCATCTCTTTTACGATCGTAAGTGTCTTTATCATCGCAAGCGTAAGCGAGCAAATATTGTTTGGGATGCCAAGCGACGGTGAACGTTGCTGCTTCGACTGGTATATCTGCAATTTTTTCGCCCGTTTCTACCTCGCCAATGTCGATTACCAAATCCTCCGACGCCGCCGCTAACAATTGACCGTCGTAAGAAAACGATATTGTTCTGACGGGCCATTCAAGACGGGAAAAAGTTCTCAGGCAGCACAATTCATCCGCGTCCCAGAGAGATACCAAGGCATCGGCCGAGCCTGTTGCAAAATAACGTCCCGTCGGATCGAATTCTATGCAAATACAGGTGCCGGGATGAGCTTTGATCACATGAAGAAGCTCCAAATCCGGATAGCTGAGAATGTGAATGCAGCCTTGGCCGTTTGTCAAATAAAAGGTATCGGAATCCTTGTTCCAGGATATTTCGTTGACCTCAAAATTGAATTGTTCCTCGGCTCTTATTTTCATTACTCTGGCGTCGATAAACGTGACCAGGTCTTCCTTGTTGCCAACGGCGATGGTATTTCCGTCGGGCGACCAAGATATATTAATATTCTCGCCTCTCGTGCCGATATTCGCGGTACACTTTTGCGTCCTTGTGTCCCATATCCTAACTGTTTTGTCGCCACTTGCGGTCGACAATAATTCAGGATAGAAGGCATGCCAACAGAGCTGATCTACGCTACCTCCGTGACCTCTGAAAGTCGTTTCTTGCTTCTGAAAATTTATATTCTATATTTTAGATTTTTCAAAGGCTAGAATTTCCAATTAAACATGATTGTTATATTGTTATGTTATGTTATATTGTCATATTATATTCCCTGATAGACATTCTGCGTCATATTGTCGGCAACAGCACATCACTCGAGAGCAAGCCATGGCGTCAGTAAACAGCTTTCTACGTCCGCATTGAGCTCCATTCTAACGACGCGAGATTACGTAATAATGTTGCAATAATGCTGCAAATATGCAGCTGCACATTTGTAGCATATTTGCAACATGGCGTGCTACTCATTTGCAGCATATTTGCAACCCGGCTCGCTGCACATTTACAGCATATTTGCAACATGGCGTGCTGCACATTTGCAGCGTATTTGCAGCATGGCGTGCTGCACATTTGCAGTATATTCCCATAGTTCACTGTGATTGAAACCTTGTTTTGACGTTATATTAGCATCACGTTGTGCTGCGTATTAGCAGGGTTTTTGCAGCATGTCGTGGCGCAAATGTGTCATGTCATATTGCATCAAGCTGATTTTTTTTAAATATTAATCGGACTTTCTCAAATGGGCTTGGCGTGGCTTCATCGCATGTGACAACAATAGCGAGGGATGTGCTACACGTTGTGACAGCTAGCTGAAATACATCATAAACAGCACGACGTGCTGCAATTAAGATGCAAATACGCAGCCACAACGTGCTGCAATTAAGACACAAATACGCAGCACATTGTGCTGTTACTTTGCTGCATTCTAACGTTAGATCTTAACATAGTTATAACGCAAATCTGACGGCGCGTGGCGTCAATATGCTGCTTAATTCGGACGTAGAAAGCTATTTAGTTGTGACATGCTATGCCGTCAGAATTGCGTTACTGTGCCGTCATACGATTTTCTACAACACATTTGTCTATCTGGGATTATGTTATATTGTTATGTTATGTTATATTGTTATACTATATTATGTTATATTGTTATTATATTAAATTATGTTATATTGTTATATTAGATTGTTAATTGTTTTATAGTAGACTTTATAGTAAGTCATGCAAGTAAATAGAGAGGTTATACCAACCAAACGATCGGGACCGAGTGAGAAAATGCAAACGCACTTGTCGAAGGACCCCGATGCCAAGTATTTTCCATCGCAACTCCATCCTACACTGTGAACTTTTGCCGAATGAGTTTGTTGCTCCTTTATCTTGTTGTGGGATTTAAAATGATTTATTAAATCCTCGACTCTGTTTGAGTTCGCCATTGTTGTTTTTGTTTATTGTACATTAAAATTCATCCTAGATTCCTACATTACCAGCAAAGGGAAATGCAGGGAGCATAGAGGTTGGGGCGCGGGCAAGATTTCGCCGGATCGAGTTCTTCGATTCGTTGTGAGAATATTTTTTTTCAAGATTTTGGTAATTGTTCTTTAAATATTAGCTCAATTTTTTCTATTTCTCTTTAGTGTAATGCTCCCAATTTACAACGTATCATTTCACCAATATTGCAGCATAAATGATCGATTTTTTTAGTTTAAAAGAGAATTACACGCCAACCATAGGGCATGCGGGGTCCATATGGGGCATTCCATCCGAAATCGGACAGTTTGAAAAACTTTTTTTTTTATTTCCTCAATTTTTTTATATTTTTGAGTACCCATCAAAAGACTCTTCCTGTTAAATTTTGAGATTTTTTTGATTACCCGTTCAAAAGATATTAAATTAACAAAAAAACCCGCCCTTTTTTTGGTATTTTGGTCATAACTTCTTTAATAATGGTCCAAATTAAAAGTTTTTTTTTCAAAAATTTTGTTTTTTATGGCCTTTTCAGAAAAAAATACCACAAAAATATTCGACGTGTTTTTGAATGAGTTTTTTTGAGTTTTTAACGTTAAATCGCGTTTTTAAAAGTGAATGTCATTTTGGATTTTTTTTTAATTTTTCATTTCAAACATCTATCTATTCAACAATTTTTAAGACTAGTCCGATCGTGGGATCTCAATAACTACTATTTTTATTTTATTTTTGAAAATAAATTTTTTTTTTCAAATAAATTATTATGAATACCAATTTTTGTTACTGTATAGTATTTTTTAAAATCATTTTGAATTAATTTGGACACTTTTTCATTGTTAACAGATTTTTTAAATGAATAATTAATCGATGAGCAAATAACAACATTCAAGAATTGTATGAATGGGCATTGAACCTAAATAGTCTACCGAATATTGCTGTCAAATTTTCACATGAGAAACATTATTTATCGTCAGATGCAAAAGAAAGATTTTATTTGCGATAAAATACTACGAAGTCAATCACAGGGGGGCACAAAAATTTCATTCAGTTATTCCAATGAGCAACGGAAACGTAATGGCAAAGGAATATTCTAATTCAGGAAATAATCGTATATGTAAGGTTTTCAAAAAAATACGTGAATAAATAAAAACTGTTGTTATTATTGTTCATAAACAGACTTAACGATTAATTATTAATTTTAAGAACCTGTTAACAATAAAAAAGTGTCAAAATAAATTCTAAATATTGATAAAAATACTATACAGTAACAAAAATTGGGTAAAAATTAATTCTAAATTTTGAAAAAAATACTATACGGTAACAAAAATTGGTATTCATAATAATTTATAAAAAAAAAAAATTATTTTCAAACATAAAAAAAAATAGTTATTGAGATCCCACGATCGGACTAGTCTTAAAAATATTTGGATAGATATTTGAAACAAAAAATTTAAAAAAAAAATCAAAAATGACATTCCCTTTTAAAAACGCAATTTAACGTTTAAAACTCAAAAAACCCATTCAAAAACACGTCGAATATGTTTGTTGTATTTTTTTCTGAAAAGGCTATAAAAAAACAAAAATTTTGAAAAAAAAACTTTTAATTTGGACCATTATTAAGGAGTTATGACCAAAATACCAAAAAAAGAGCGGTTTTTTTGTCAATTCAATATCTTTTGAGCGGGTAATCAAAGAAATCTTAAAATTTAACAGGAAAGGTCTTTTGATGGGTACTCAAAAATATAACAAAACAGAGGAAATAAAAAAAAAAGTTTTTCCAACTGTCCGATTTGGGATGGAATGCCTCATATATACTAGGTCCATGGTATATAGCGACGCGCTAATAATAAAAAAATGCCTTTAAATTCTGTCACTCCCAACACCGAAAAAACAATAGAGTTTCCAGACCTGTATGTACGACCGCGTGGAATACATAGGAGTGCCAGGGGTACTCCTATGTCGTACCCACAGGACAAAAAAACTTAAATTCAAAATCGCCCGCCCAATTCGCATTCGACCAATCCACGCAAGTCGTTTTTTGACAATCAACACGTGTGTCTGGGCTCAAATGCTCAAATGGAGGGCCCCGTGACCTTGAATGCAAGAATGATTTCAATTGTTTTTTTGAAGAAACGGTGTACCGCCAAATTTTGAAATTAGAAAATTCGTGACCACCAAAAAATTCCGCATCTAATGCACCCCGAAAAGATCGAAAAAGTTCAAAAATACGATTGTTGTTGCCAACTTCACATGTCAAATATTGATGTCAATTTTTCCCAAAAAGGGGTGTCCACCAAAATTTTTAATTAGTCCACCAATTACCACCAAAATACCACCAATTATTTTTGAAAAAAGTTAATAAAGTCAATGTTGTAGTGCTAACTTTACAGAGATGGTACGACCGTGGCCAGGAGGCTGCTCAAAACGCCGATAGGGGTTGTCAAATTTTGGGAGCGCGTTGCCATGATAACGCATTAAATTATGAGAGGTTAAATTGTGGGAGCTTCCACTGTATGAATTTTATTCTGTTGCATTTAAAAAATATTTTCATACAGAATTGAAAATTTGATATCCAATCCATGTCCATGTCCAATCCGTGAGAGAGGCAAAGGTAAAAAGATATTTTTAAGAGTTGGGACCGTTTAACCAATAAATAGTTTGAACTCAAGTTCGTGTGTAGTAGTAAAAAAAGTAAAATTTATCAAATGTTTTAAAAGAAATACAAAAGATGGCGATACGAGCTCGCTGTACTCGAAAGTACGTTAGCGTCGCGAGACTTGCCTGAGCCATTTGATCGTCAAACTTAGACTGTTAATGTATCATTTGCGCAAGTGAACAATATGGTTATAGCCGCATTTTTTGGACACTCACGCGCTTTCAACCGCGCTTTAACCAGTATTTTTGAAATCGTTGGTTTTCACATGTCCATTTCACCATCAAACTGAAAAAAGGAAAAATATTCATCGTAATTCTTATGCTACATATCTTTTATCTTATTTTATTTTATATTATTATTCAAGATTCAAGATTTTATATTCTTTATTCATTATTACCACTCACCAGCTCATCAAGTTCGAACTTTGACTTCTCTGACTCAAATGTTACATCCTCTGTACTCGCTTCGACTTTGTTTTTCAGCTCCTTGATGCTACTAGGTACAACAGGTACTTGGGAATTTCTGTTTCGAGATGGTTTTTAACATTAGACATTAATATAATCATAAATGACTGTAATAAACTAATATACTCACGTGTGTTCAGGCACTGTCTGGGTATCGTCCGGGATTTTAATCGGAAATATCTTTTTGAGAATCTCCAATGCAGGTTCGCTCTTTCTTTTTACCGATTCTGGAATATCGTACAACTTTTTAAGACTTTCGTCCATCGGCGGTAGAGGATCATCGGGATTCAACGCACGGTGACTCAAGGAGTTCCAAATATATTGCAAGCCCGGCGATGGAACTGTACCAGTAAGAAAAATCTCATCTCCTTTATCGCTGTGCGAAAACACAAATTACCGATACCACATCAATGACACTCGAGGAGAATCCGATTTTCTATCCTATCTACGTAGCATAAGTGTAAGAGAGAAAAAAGATTTGAGAAGGTGATGCGTTATTTTTCTGCAAGATATAAATTTTTGGAGTAAAAGCAGAAGTAAGGATTCAGGTTTTTAAAGTGGTCTAAGAGTTTTCCGCAACACCATATTTGAGTTGCTATTAGTATTTACTCTTTGTCTGTCAGCATCATCGCATCCATCCAATCATCGACGGCGTCTGTCTCTTCCTTCGTCAAATCGTTCATCACCGATTGGAGACTTTCGAATTGATCGATACGTCGGTCTTCCTCGTACGCCAAATCGATCAGAACCAAGCACTGACAACAACAATTACAACGGAATGAAAGACATTTTGAAACATTCCGAAATTTCGAGCATTGAAAACACGTTTTGTGAAAATTTCAAATTCCCTTGGAACTAAATTCTTTAAGCGATATTTAATAAATGCATATCAATCATTCTTGTCACTTAAGACATTTGAGCAACAAAAAATTGGTATTGGAATATACAGTTAGAAATAATACTTAATAGTAGTAAACTTTAAGTTGGTTTTCAGACATTTTAAACATATTGGCATAAAAAACGCGAAGAAATTTTTTCATGAAGATCATATAAGATAAGAAAGCAACAATATATAGGACATGTGTATTTATATCATGTGTTCGAATAAAAGAACAATTGTGAATTTCATTGCATTGCGTATTTACCGCTGGTTTGCCTGGAATATCTGCGCAAGGTATTAGCACCCCCATTTTCGGTGCGGAACGCGCTTGATAAAGTCTCCTAACGATCCCCACCGATGACGTGTCGATCATCGCCTGTACTAGACAGTAAAATGGTTCCTCCGCATCCTGCAGATTTGCCGAAAGGTTTTTTGAGTCTTCGCTCTTTCACACTAAGCCTAAGAAAAAGTTAGGAAACCTCCCTCACACTCGTACACAATTCACGAAAGCTATCTCTCTCCTGTACTCACCACTGCGAAAAGGCGAGGGGCCTTGTCTGCAACGATGAATTTGCAAAAAAGCGATTTGACTTAGATCCTAAGTTCATGGGCACATTTTTTGTACTTTTTTCACAACAAAACTTGTATTTTTTGTACAATCGAAACAAGCGAGAGCTCGTTTTATCTCTCGTAACTCCACAAATTCACAGGCGAAACATTCATACTAATATTCCTACACGGAGAGAATATTATACGAATTTGTAATATCGAATTCTATAAATTTTTACTATTTTTTGTTGTAACGTGGTAACATATCGACAATACGTTTATTTTTGGGATGTCACATAGTAATTTATTGGAAAGCAAAAGTTTTGAGGAAAAGTGACTCACGATTCACGCAAATTGGTCATTTAAACATAGCAAAATGCATGACGTGTCGTCGTATAGAAATTTTACTATGTTGCAACGTACTACGCTCTTTCTTGAATGAGCACGGTCTCACACATGTGTAGAGAGAGGGAAGAATAGTAGAGCAGTTTGCGAGTGGGCCATTGTTATTTTTCGAATCGTTGAAGCAGCAAAAGTATGTGTGTAATTTTACTATGTTCCAACGTACTTGGTTCAATGGTATTGTAGCATATCTGCAAGGATGTGATAAGAGCTAAAAAATTTACTATGTGCCAATATTTTTTTCATATGGAATCGTATTAATTTTACGGTGTGCGGACGCGTACTGATAATTGTACTATGTTGCATCGTAGTTTACGTGCTACAAAACAGTAAATTTGGTATCCTACAGACGCAAATTTCACTGATAGATAATTTTCGATACAGTACGATGATAAAATTACGATGTACATCTGAAAAAATGCAGAAGGCCATGCCATATTGTTATAATTTCAAAATTATTTTTCCTGCTAATGACAATATGGTACCGCACTACTAAGCATACATAGCAATTTTTCGTATAATATTCTCTCCGTGTAGTTCACAAATTGGAGCTTTTTGTTTACAAGAATAAAGCTACAAAGATATTCGAAGGTTACCATTATTGGAAAGGCCCTAGGTGTATAAGTATGCTGAATCTGCCCCCGAAAGATTTTTAAATGATACTTAGAGCATAAGTAGGCGCTAATAAAATACACTACTCGCAAAAATTAAGGGAGGAAAAAAAATTTCCAAATTATTTGGTGATTTTCGACGGGCTGTATTTCAGTGAAAAATGGTTGTTTCGAGGTCATGAAAAAAGGATTTTGAAGCTCCAAGATTCTTGTTTTCAGATCGGTCAAAATTTTTCAGCAGCTACGATTCTTATAAAATTTTTAAAAATGGCGCAAAAAAAAATTTTTGCAAATTTTTTATGTTTTTATTTTTTGTCCACAGGCTTGGAAATTTATTTTCCAGCTTTTTTCTACGTTGATTTCTCGCGGAGATATCCGACTTTGAAAGAAAACGGATCCTTTTGTCTTTAACCACTGATGTCTCAGCAATCAATGATGGGACGGAAATTAATCGGGCGGTTTCGGAAACTGGAATAAATTGTCTGCAAGAGTTTTGGGAAAAAAAAGTTGTCTACCCTCAATATTCAGTTGAAAAAAGTACAAAGAAGTGACTTTTTCCCTTGATTTGGTAAATCGACTGCAGCTTTGCTAATATTGATGGGAAGCCTAATGTTTTAAGAAATGTTTACAGCTCAATGTACCCCCAATGACCCTGTGAATTTGCAGATCGATCCATTAAACGGTTTTTCCAAACCAATTAATCAAAATTTCACAAAAAAAAAAGGAGTAAGGTTTTTCTAAACATCGAGTAATCTTCTTACAAATAAAAAAATTGATTTTTTTCGACTTTTTATTAAATTTTTTGATAAAATTAAGTTAAATTTGAACAATAAAATTTAAAAAAAATTGTTATCTGAAAATTTTTGATTGTTTTTTTCATATTTAACAGATAACAGATACAGAATTGTAAAAAAAGTAAAAAAAAAAACTAATTTTTTCATTTGTAAGAAACAAATATCTAAAAAATATATTTTTCAAAAATATTGCGAAATCACATTTCAGCTGTGAGGGTGCAAATGGTCTTGGAACTATTGAATGTTGCTCCCATGTTGCCGCCATTGTTTATTAATTGTCACATTGGAAATATTTGTCGGACATTCCGAGGCCTACTGAAACATTGAGCGAATTATTTGAAAAAGACAATTTTTTTTTTAAATTATTTTATTTAACGTCCCATCAACTGCCGAGGTTATTAGCGACGGTTATATAAAGACAATGTTTCACCTGCGATTGACGAAAACAGTGACCAAGACTGATGAAATGAATCGAATCAAACTTAGATTTGTTCAGAAAAAAATGTTTTTGTCTTTCATCAATTCGATAGTTTTTGGTTATTATATCTATGTCTCAAGTCTATACAAACATACAAATAATAGAGTTCTATAATAAAATGTTGTTCCTAAAAATATTTGTTATAAGTACTTTAAAATTGATTATTGAATTTACCTGGTTTAATTTTTGACTGTGGCAAAAAAATGTTGTTGTTTTGAATATGAAATATTATTTTTAATAAATATAAATTATGTAAATATGCGTCAAAATACAAAAATTAAACCTCAAAGCATATGAATAAATTCATTATTTGGGCCAAAAAGTGATTTTTATTTTTTTCTACTATGGCGTACCGTTTTTTTTAATTTTAAAAATTCATAGTGTTATAGTAAAATATAGGTTTAAAAAAAAATAGTTTCTTAATTGTGCCAAAATTGTATCATGGTTAAAAATGGAAATAAAAGAAAAACAATTTTTTTTTAAAGATCTTATAGAGCTATATAGCTCTTAATTTTTTTGCTGGAGCTATTACCCCCAAAACATATGAAAAATGGAGATCAATCGGTTCGGTCAATCCTGAGAAAAAAACAATTTTTTGTTTTTTACATATTTTACTTTTTCTACTACTTACTTATGCCTACTTATGTCCCTACTTATGCTTTAAGTATCATTTAAAAATCTTTCGGGGGCAGATTCACCATCCTTACACCCCTAGGGCCTTTGTAAAACTAAATTAATCAAATTACTCCATAAATACGTTAAGGTACTACTTTGGAAGGCCAAAGAAAACGCAAATTTTTAAATTTTCTTTTCTCAGCTCCAGTATCAGATATGGCTATAAAACTTTTTTTACCACATTGTTTTATCCTTCGAAAACACAAAAAAAAATTATTTTTTATTTTGATTTTTTGAATAATTTATAAAAGGCGCCTAAATCGAGTCTTCGAAAATGCCTTGTCCCATGGCAGACAGTTAATTTCAGGATTAGCAAGTCTGAAACAAAAAAATCAAAAAGCTTTTTAAAGAGGAAGGACACAACAATTTACCACCAAAAACCGATTTAAAAAAAAATGGCGGATGTATGAAATAAATTGTGAAAAATTCAATTTTTCATTTTCATTTCAAACATCCGCCATTTTTTCAATCGATTTTTCATTAAAGGTGGTAAATTGTTGTGTAAGAAACCTTCCTCGTTAAAATGATTTTTTATTTTTTCTGTTTTAGACTTGCCAATCCTGAAATTAACTGTCGGCCAGGGGACAAGACATTTTCGACTTTGGGGCCTTCTAAAAATTATTCGAAGAATGAAAATAAAAAACAAATTTTCGTTTTGCACTTTCGAAGAATTAAATAATCTTGTTAGAACAGTTTTATAGCCACATCTGATAAAGGAACTGAGAAAAAAAATTAAAGAAATTGCTCTTTTCGGCTCTCAAAGTAGTCTAGTACCTTAAACTTATTTTAGACAACAGATTAAGCTTTTATTATTATTTCTCACGATAAAAGGGTCATTATATATTTATCTCCGAAAAAAGTGAGTCAGAATTTATTGGCGTAAGCTGTGTTATTTCGCTACAAAGTTACTATTATATATTTTTCTTTTTTTTCAAGTAAAAACTTTTTTATGCGAATCCATCGTAGTTCTTTCTTTAAAATGTGTAAAAGCGATATTTGAAATCTCACATCAGCACCAACTTGAATGTATAGCATGGATTACCTTAACAGGCCAAAAGTAAGTGCACCACTAATAACAAAAATAGATTACTAACCGGGCCATCGGGTACGACGATTCGGGATGAATCTCCACCCAGTTCCTCCAATTTGATGCTCTTCCGATCTACAAATCCCATAAACTCCAAAGATTTTGTTTCATCGGAGCCGTAATCCAAACCAGCCTCATCCGCTTCTGTTAAATTATAAACAGATACTCAAAAGTCGGTAATAATATAATCGAAAACGCACAATAATTTTTTCCGTTCTTCGCAAGTGGATAACGCTTTTGGTTTGCTCGTAAAAACGCATAGAATGATTTTCACAACGTTTATGATGAATCAAAACGGTTAATTGTTCACATAATTCATTTGATGGATTTTATTTTGTAGCTTAATTTTAATTTTGAATGTCGGACTATTATTTTCGTAACCGTTTTCGGGTGAAAAGAAAAGGACATTTGAATGCACGCTGAATACCTTGAAATCAAGTTTTTTGAAAAAATGGAAATTGAGGTTCTGGTGCTTTCAGAACTTGGTCACGTATTTTGGACATACCCTTAAGGTTGTTGAGACCCAAATCGCAAATGATGAGAAAATTCTGAAAATTTGGTATGTTTTTCAATGAAGTATTTAAGAGGTCGTGTAAAAATTTCACGACGATTTGGAAGCTCGTAATCGAATAATTAAGATTAACAAATTAAATTGATTAAACAAATTAAATTAAACTGATATAACTTTGCGATAAGTTTTTTTTTGACCTCTCAATTTTGCTTCCTCATAAAGGAAGCTTTTTTTAGTAGGGGAGACCGGGGACAAAAGTAACAGGGTACAGTTGTAACATAGCGAATATCTTCCAAACTACAGTAGGTACCACCGTGTCCCGCAGGCACATAATGCGTCTTGCAGTTCCTCACATTTGGTTACTAGGCTAGGAGACATCCGCACTAAACAGACTTGACCAGAGAGGTGTATCGGTATTGTCAGGCCCAAAGTAAACTTTTGCGGCTTTCGATAAACATGAATATCTCGATTACTGCGCTACATATAGTCATTATTTTTTTTTCATAAGCTTCCTTGGACATTTTTGTGTCAACTTTCGCGGTTTTAAAGCCTCAAGCTTGAGAAAATTAATCAAATTCTAACTTTGAATTAGAAAAAACCATCTGGGGACAATTGTAACAATTTTGCCGGGGACGGTTGTAACAGTTTGTCGGCTGTCAGTTGTCATGATAATTTCACATCTAAACATTGAAACTAACGTCAAACGGACCTTTTTTTTTAAGTTTCTGTGTGCAAAAATGCCTCTACAACGCGTAAGAATCACGCAACGAGCCTGTGCCGACATGTCAACGTACGAAGAAGCGTGTGAAAAGATCAAAAATGGAAAATCTATACAGGCAACCACGGCACGTATCTTTGGGTAATATGTCATGTTTCTTTGACAACTTTGGTGTGTCTGAGACTTTATTCAATTATTTCATGATTTTTATCAATTCGATACGACTATTTCCATGTGTTAAGACTTTATCATTGTGACCGTAATATATATCTCTGTGATAATGTTTGATGTTGTAATAATATTATATAATATCGGTCACAATGAAAGATATAATTTTGTGTTAAAATCTTATGTTACAACTAGCCCCATCGACTGTTACAACTGCCCCGGGGTAGGGGACCGTTGTAACAATTTCTTACACTTTTTATAAAGGCCTATACTTTTTTCAATTCTAGTTACAGACTTCAACATAGAACCATTTTGTAGACCATTAAATGCTCTATGCAGGGGTATACGTGTCATTTACGTAAGCATTATACTTTGGGCCCAGGAAAAGCCAAAATACAGATTGTTCCAACTGTCCCCGATCTCTCTTATCTACAATATACTGAAAGCAACGGAAAGAAAACGAAGTTTATTGATAAATATTTTTTTTATTTGTTTAAAAAAATTTTTTAACAAAACGTTCATTTCTTAATAACGAGCTTCCTAATCGTCGTGAAATTTTTACACGACCTCTTAAATATCTTATACAAAAACATACCAAATTTTCAGAATTTTCTCATCATTGTTTACTTTAATCCTTAAGGAGGTTGAACTAATGATGATAGAATTCTGAAAATTTGGTATGTTCTAACATGAAGTATTCAGGAGGTCGTGTAAAAATTTCACTACGATTAAGAAGCTATTTATTGAACAATTAACATTCAAAAGTTTTATAGCTTCTAAACAACCTTAAGGGCAGGCTAAAGACCCTCTCTCTCGCTCTCACACGACCCCTATCATCCTTTCTCTCTCGCACTCGCACGAAAAATGTCGGTATTTAGCCTCCTCTTAACGAGAATCAAAGCCGTTGCAAAAGCGCAAATGTATTGTGAAATTCTTGTCTGACAAGGACAGAACCCCAAACGTGAAGAATAACATTAAAAAAAATTAAACCAACGATAGATGTTTTACCTGTGACGGGAACAAATTTACGTCCATACATGTAACCGGGAATCGTATCAGTCAAAGAATGAGCCTCTCTATGCCTGTCGACGTAATCCTTATCCGGTTTCTGAATATCGCTCGGCACTTCGTCTTTGCCATCCAGAGTATTTATAGCCTCGAACGTCGGTGCATTTAACTCGTCGACAGCCTGATAAAAGATTCAACAAAAGATAAAAATGTGCAGAACCGACAAGACGCAAAGAAATGAAAATTCGTTTTTCAACACACTTGTACGAATGTCGCAGTAGGAATAGCGATATTTCCAATCTCCAGCATACACTTCCATGCCACAAAACGAGCTTTGTGCTTTTTGAATATGCGCAAAGATGGCAAAGTTTTGTCCATGGTCATGTACTCGCCATTTGCCTGAAACAATAATTCTCGTGAGACACAGAACTCGTAAAATTATTTGCAAATGTTCCGAAGGTATTCAACTAACACGTGTAACTACTTGCATGAGCCATTTTTCGCTCTTGTTATATTTTTCCGTCGACATATCCTTCAGTGGTTTACTTCCTCTGTAAATGAATAAATTGGATTACACTTCATTTATTTTTGACTCACTGAGATTTTCGTACTTGGTAATATTGAAAAATTTCTTAAAACGTTGAGGAATTTTTTGTGTACTTCCTCAGCAACGTTGAAGTTTTAACAATGACTGATTTTACGGAAATGTCAAGTTTTTCTGGCACTATCTACGCATTTTATAATATCGCTTCCTGTATTTTCATAAATTCTTACAACAGATACGTCTTGAAGGAAACCAAATATCGTTTTCAAAATTTTTTTATATCAATGAAGCAACGGTAACGAATTTCGGTCAAAACCCTCCTTGAATTCAAATATTTGAAAGGAATTTAAATTTTGAGAAGCAACCTGATGTATAGACTGAAATGTTTGCAAAACAGCCACTTTCTGAAATTTTGGCACCACTCGAGCAACGGTAAAAAAAATTTCCCAAGTCTCACTTTACGACAGATTTGTTATCAAAATTTGGGTTACTTACATCCACAATAGCTGAATTTCTTGTTCTATGAGCGAACGAGTGATAGCTTCGAGATCAGCCAATTCCATATCGACACAGGAAGCTTCGCAATCGAACAACAAAATTAGAACGATACGTGAAGCAGACCTGTAATCAAGAAGTGTTATTAAAAAAATTGCCTATTGTTTTCGTATCTTTTTCAGCACAATTACAGCATAATTACAGAGCGTGTCGGATTTTGGTATTAATGCTGCATTTAAAAAAAACTTAGTTTTTTTATAAACTTTTAACGGTTTGTTTGATTTTTACTAAATTCAATAGTGAAATATCTGAATAACTATTAACGGCTTAAAGAATGTCCATGTATTATCTTGAATATTGGAAAAATTACTGAGTATCAAGCTCATTAGAATATAAACTCGGTCTCGACAGATCTGCCAAATTTCAGTACAATAGCTCAAACCATTCCTGATTTATGAGATTCATACGAAAACCATGAACAATCATGTCGTACACAAGTTTTGCCAAATATTCGACAGCTTCATCGAGAGCCTGGGGCCAATGATCGAATGATTCGTTAGTTGATTTTAGTTGCAATATGCTCTGAATGTGTTCCCAGGTTGGCACTTCGATCTTTTGTAACAGCGTATTGCACTCTTCGTCAACATCAGGATCGTAATTCTTCTGTCCTGTGAGCATAATTCCAACTTCATCCGTTGGCCTCAAGAATATCTGCAAAGATAAATATTTTCAAGTAAGAAAACTCGTTGAAATTGTAAATGAATAACATGGATAAAAGAATTTATGCAGTGGCTAGCCATCTGGAAACTGGACGAATAATATATGTTTTTCGTCCAGAAATATGTTGTCGCGTTAGCAACGCTTGTTTAAGGCCATCGGCCATTGTTTTTTCAGTATTGCATCAGTCATCGTCGTTCATGGTTGGAAATCTAAAATTATTCTCGGCTATAGTTGACAATGTTTATGAATCTTTCTCCTTATAGTTAAAAATTTTTATTATTCTTACCTGCTACACTTGATCATCTCTAAAAATATGTCCCGCTATAGTTAACCCGATTCAGTTATGGAGGGTCGCTGGAGACCCCGAGCGATTTTCCTTTCCTCCCATTTCTCTTGAGAAGTGCATGTGTGTTAATGACGAAAAATAATTTTTTTTTTAAATTTTTTGCAATCTTCATGGTGTGCCGTTACAGTAGAAGTATTCACAGGTGTTCAGGAATTTTGCCAGATTTTTTCATTGCAAATTACGTGTTCTTACATGCCTTGTTCCAGACATCTGTCCCGCTATAGTTAAAAGTCTCTATGACTATTTCCCGCTTTTTAGTTGAACATCTCTAAAAAAATGTCCTACTATAGTTGAACATCTCTAAGAAGATTTTCTACTATAGTTGAACATCTTTAAGATTTCTTACTATAGTTGAACATCTCTAAGATTCCCCACTATAGTTGAAAATCTCTAAGATTTCCTACTATATAATTGAACATTTTATTCACTATAGAAACAACCTGAATAGAAGCAATCCTATTTTTAGGAATTTCTAGTCTGGTTCCGATTCGCTATTTTGAGGAATTTTTAGTATCTAATCCGGATCAATAGTCTCGTATTATTCGTCCACGTTCATTTTGAAAACATTGGAAATTGTATGCCCGGATAAATTACGTTACATAATTATTCATCCTGATATATCCAGAAATCTTGAAATTGCATATCCGGATGAGCTATGCACCTTTATTCGCCCGTATACATCTTCGATCTATTTACGACCGAATAACCGGACGATTTGTGAGACATTATTCGTTCAGATATTTATTGGCATACTACCTCTTTTGTTTAAACTGCTCTCTGAACATGGCGTTGCCAGAGAGCATATTTCCGGATGAATAACATATATTATTCGTCCGGTTTCCGGATGGCTAGCCACAGCCAAGAATTTACTTTTTTTCACCCATGCAAGATTTTCGTGCTTTTCACCTCATGCGTGGATAGCCAAAAAGTGACTCTTTTCTGACAGCTAAGAGTGAAAAAAATACTATTTTTCATCCAACTTTTCAAACTTTAAAAACTCTTCAAACTGCTAACCTTTTTCTCTGTTATGAGTTTCATAACCTCTTGTGCCTTTTCAAAATAATCGGCATCTCCGTCCGACGGTTGCTTGCCGACGTTAGTAAGAAAAAATACAACCTCCTGCGTAAAAATAATTTTTCCATCAGGAAATTAACAGGTTTACGAAAATTTGGTAGACAAAAAATACAACCTTATCCTTTTTCGGTGGCATTGTTATTCGTTGTGAAGTCGCATGCACCGCACCGCGCCGGCTAAAGCCTGCTTTATCCAGCGGCCGTAACTTAACTTAGCCGTAACTTAAGAAGTTAAAAGGGCAATATATACTTTTAACTTTTTAAGTTACGGCTAAGTTAAGTTACGGCCGCTGGATAAACCAGGCTTAACGCAAGCCAGGGGACCTCTATAAAGTTAGCCGACAAATTTAATGATTTGACTTTTTTTTTGTTCTAGTCGTTAGGGAATCGTTAAGCCTGGTTCATCCAGCGGCCGTAACTTAACTTAGCCGTAACTTAAGAAAGTTGAAAGTATATATTGCCTTTGTAGCGTTTATGCACGGTTACGGTTACGGCTAATTGCTGCATGAACGCCACAAGGGCAATATATACTTTCAACTTCTTAAGTTACGGCTAAGTTAAGTTACGGCCGCTGGATAAACCAGGCTTTAGGGAGTGATTGGGAGTCTAATAAAAACGTTAGGGGGTCAGTTGATTTTTCAAAATCGCGAAATCAAAATTAGGCGTTCACTTGGCCGAACAGTTTTTTTTAACACGAATTCGATTCTATTCACAATCGACGCGAAATCGTTAGGGGGTCACGGAATCACTCGGTTAAATCGTTAGGGAGCCGTTAGTTTTTCCGTAAAGTCGAAAAATAATTTTCCATGCGGAGTGGAGGGGATAGGTTCATGTAAAGCGTGAATCTGGCCAAACAATTTTTTTTTAAATTCCAATTCGATTCTATTCGATCATAATCGACGCGAAATCGTTAGGGGTTCACGAATCACTCGGTTAAATCGTTAGGGAGCCGTTAGTTTTTCCGTAAAGTCGTAACATAATTTCCCATGAATGGGAGTGGGGATGAGACTGAGAATTGCACAATCTGAAGGTGGCTGTAATCTGTACGCGTTTTGTAAAATCCCTGTGATAATTGTTTCACTCACCAAACATGATTTGATTGTCAAGGAATGCTCAATTGGAATTGTTCTCCAATAGTAATTGCCTCGTAAAAACAATTTCATGCAAGAATGTCATTGAAGCGAAAGCGTCGAGCTGTCTTACCATCCGAGCGCTATACGTTTTCGGACTTTGGACACATTAATATTGACGGCAGCTTTATTTCTCAACCGATTTAGTTCTGTAAAAGCTTAATTGAAGGATAATCGTTGGGGCATGATTGGGAGTCTAATTACGATGTTAGGGAGTAATTAGTTTTTTCAAAATCGCGAGATTAAAATTTCATGCAGGAATGTCATGAGTTGAGGGCAGCACTGCTGCTGCTGGTTCACAGAAGCGGGAAGATTTAATTCTCAAATTTACTTTTAATAATTAGATAACATATACATCAATGAATTTGTTATCAATTGACTAGTTTCTCTTCTTCATAGACAATTTACCCATTGTCAAATTATAGACAACATAACGGCCAACATAACCTTACTTTATTGCAACCTCTCATGTGCGTTGTGCCCGTGCTCATGTTGAAAAATATTGACGTCAGCGTTCAGCGATAGTTGCGGTAATTTTGATGGAGATTGACAACGTTTGCTGAATGATTTAGAAAAAAACGAGACGAAAGATGGATTTTAGTATTGCAATTTTGTATGGAAGTGAGACGGGAACTGCGCAAGATACTGCTGAACAACTTTGGAAAAACGCCAAGAGGTCTCTGTCGCTTTGTGGTTATTTTAAATTCAGAAGGGTTTTTGACTATTTAGAAATGATAAAAAAAAACAACTATTGGATTATTTAGAGGGAACGTTAAATTAAAGTTTGGGCAAGATTTAATTCAATACATAAAATGGAACACAAATAAGATCTTTTTTTCTGCACGTGACCGTTAAGTTATTATTTCAACGTGTGACCGCAAGGGGCTAGTAATTTAATCCTGCATATTAACAAGTTTCATCTCGAATAATTTCCCAGATAATCTACTAATTGTAAAAATAATTTTTCCAGATTTGGTCTGAAATGTTCGGTGAGTGCGATGGACGATTACGAGATAGGAAAACTCGTGACGGAGAGTCTGACGATTTTTGTGGTTGCCACTACGGGCCAGGGTGATCCACCTGGCAATATGACGAAATTTTGGCGTTTTTTGCTGCGAAAGAGTTTACCATCGAATTCATTGCAAAACTTGAAATATGCCGTTCTCGGATTGGGGGACAGTTCTTATCAGAAGTACAATTTTGCGGCGAAGAAACTGAATCGCCGATTGGCTCAGCTTGGTGGTATCGAAATTTTGCCGATCGGTCTTGCCGATGATCAGCATGATTTGGGAATCGACGCGACCATTGCTCCATGGTCAGAAAATTTGTTTCAAACTATAAGTCACGAGTTCAAAATACCGCTGAATCACGATGAAGATAATTGTCAAAATTTGATAGAACGTTTTTGTGTGAGTGTCGCAAATGATGAGAAACTTTTGATATCACGCGAGAAGAACATAGACATAAATAGACTCGAGACTAACGCGAACGAGGAATGGAGAATCGGACGAATAATCATTAATCATCGTACAACAAAGGACGATCATTTTCAAGACGTTAGATTGATAAAGCTACGGGTGGAAAGCGTAACTTATGCACCTGGAGATATTTTATATGTAAAACCGAGAAACTCTAGTTTGCAGGTTGAAAAATTTTTCGATCTACTGAAGGAGAACGATATAGAATTGTCCCGTGATACGCTCGTGAGAGTCGAGGAGAAAGAGATCAAAGTTCCGTTTCCTCTGAGACAAATATTGAGACTGGAAGAAATAGTCGAACAATATTGGGACTTGAGTAGCAAGCCAAGAAGATCAACGATGGGAATATTGGCCTCGATCAGCAATGACGATCTTGAGAGAGAGAAACTTTTAGAATTTACCCTGCCGACTGGACAAGAAGAATTATACAATTATGTGAACAGACCGAGAAGAAACATCATAGAGGTACTGCGAGATTTTCCCCATACTTCACGAAATCTCAATCTTCGTGTGCTCTTTGAGATTATGATGCCGATTAAATCACGAGCTTTCAGCATCGCTTCGAGCAACTCTTGGACAAAAAACGAGATTGAACTGCTGGTAGCGGTCGTTAGATATCGGACTAAACTCGTCGATGAACGTCTCGGTCTTTGCTCGAATTGGTTCGCTTCGCTGAGACCCGATGATGAAATCTTTTTTAGCGTTCAAAAGGGAACTTTTTCATTCGATATGACGAAACCGATGATTCTAGTCGGTCCTGGTACAGGTGTTGCTGCTTTCAGATCGCTTCTCCTCGAAAGATATTCTCACAACGACGATCTCAGCGAGACGCTACTGTTTTTCGGTTGTCGAAGCGAATACAAGGATTATCATTGCCGCGATGATTTTGAGAAAATGGCGAGAAAAAATGGATTGAAAATTTATTGCGCGTTCTCACGGGATCAGGAGGATAAAATGTTGAGTTTATTCTATATCGACATTGAATTTAATCTGACAAAATATTCTATTTGATGATTTATTTTTCGTTTTCTCTTATTCCTTCGCAGATACGTGCAACACGTGATAAGGAAAAACCGTCAGCTGTGCTGGGAATTATTGGAAAAAGGTGGAAAAATTTATCTCTCTGGTAGTTCAAAAAATATGCCAAAATGCGTTCGCGACGAGTTCGTCGAGATGGCACATGAACTCGGAAAATTGAATGACAGCGAGGCTGAATCATTCGTTAAAATGCTTGAAAAAAGTGGACGATATCAAACAGAAACTTGGGGATGAACACGAAAAATTGTGCAGTTTTTAAAATCTGCACATTGCTTGCTTTTCGTAAACCCTCCGTTAGCTTGGTTTGGCTTTATGAAAGAAATACTTTGTGTATGCCAGGAAATGATAGGAAAGAAGTGAGCAAATTTTAGAATTTAATAGGTTTTTTACTATTATAATATATCTTAATAAAATGTAAACTTAACGTGAGCTAGAACGTCTCACGATCTTTTAAAAACTTGAATTTCCATAGAATCTTCGTCTCTTGTGCTATTTACGCAAAATTCAAGACCACGTCTTTTCATGTTATATCTTACAAGAATTTTTTATTTCTCCATTTATTTATAAAATAATTTTCGCGCCATTTATTTTAAAAGTTCCACACATTTTTCGTTGCGTTGATTGGCGGCAGTTTTCATGCTGGGGGCGTGGTTTTCACAGCTGTGTTTTTATCTCAGCAGGGGAACCGGGAAAGGGGTTAAAGTGAGGTTATGTCAACACACAAACGAGTTGAGTTTTTCTGACTGCAGTGTTCGTATCATTTCTTGTAAAATATTATCCAAAAATATAGTACCCTGTACAATCAGATTGAGATCTTTTATCCAGGTATTGAATAATACGAGACTACGATTTTTCAAATGTAACCGAAAATAGCAATCGCGAGATATCTCACAAAGCTGCAAGAACAGCGATAAAGAAAAATAATTTTGTTGCACGAAAAATCTATGGCAAATCAAAAAATGCCAGAATATCAACGTTTGGCGGTACATAATTCGGCTTGCAACGAACTTTTTTTTGTATTTCAAGACTGTGAACGCGTGGTAAGCGTTGTCAGCGTTGTATTACTGAGATCGAAAAATAATACCCACTCATGTGTGTTACCTCGACCGGTATGTCTTAGCCTAAGTTAGAAATCTTATTATTTCAGCATCCTGTCGGCAGATTATTCGGCGCTTGTTCGGTATTGCAAAGAGATTTCCGTAATTGCATAAAGGATCAGGTAATGACGGTCAATGCAATGTAAAATAATAGAAAGAAAAAAAATTAAGATGCATTCTGGCTTTTGCAATACACTGGATTCCAACCTTGACATTTTTTCTAATGGAAAAAACAAAAATTTATTTCTCAATAAAGTTTGAATTGTACGTTTTTAGTAAGTCTGTAGCTTCCTCAATTTTGAGTGTAATTTTCGGGAAATATTCTTAAGGGGGAACGTCACTGTGACAGGGCTGAAAATAGCTGATTTTTGGGTTTTTTTTGTTAGTAGGGATGATTATTTGAAGATCAGACAAAAAAGCAATTTATTAAGTATATATTCAACTATATTCATACGAATTTTTATTAAAAAATATTAAAAATTGACAAATTTATTACCATGAACATAATGACAAAATAAAAAAATGACTCCTGGTGGCAGCGATACAGCAACGAAAAATCATCTGCAATCAAAAACCTAAATTTTTTTGTGATGTACACAGTGACTATCGTAGAGCGTAGCCATTTTTTTTATAATAATTTTTTTCATGGTATGGGATTTCGATTTTTTTCTTTTTTTGACCGTTTTTTAATTTTCAGACAGTTTTAAAAAATAGGAGTTAACAAAATTTTGAAAATCGGCTATGCACAACCTTAGCCAATGCGATGACAGAAATTAAAAAACAAATAAATTTTAAATTGATTCACTGGTCTTCCAGCAATCGATGCCACCGTGTTCAAAAAAGTCGTTTTGAGATATAAACGTTTGAAGGTTTGATTGCATATTCGTTAACTCTGAATGTAGTTATGTCTTACCGCTCCATCTGTACACTGGGTCTTTTAAGGCACAAGCCAAATTTTCAAATCGAATATCTCTGGAATTAGAAAAATTATTTAAAAAATTTGTTTAACATAAATGGTTAAATAAATGATTGGATCATGGAAACAAATGTCATACAAGCAATTCAGAATTTTTTCAGATCTTTTTGACGTTTTGTACTTAGAAAAACCTTAGCAGGACTTTAATGACCCAGAGTACAGACGGTGTCCCAAAATTAAGTGTACAGACAGAGGGTTAAATATTTATACTTACGTTAAACTATCTATTCCCGGCCATATGATTCCAGGAAGTCCCTTGGGACTACCTGCTCTTCCTTTGGGTATATCTGAGTCAATTTTTGAGATTTTGAGTTAAAAATTTGTTTAGATATGTTTGAATACATATACTTTAAGAGAATGAAAAAAAAAAATCGATTTTTCGACCCGTCACAGTAGCGTTCCCCCTTAAGATGTTATCCTAAGGTGAAAAGTAAAATTTCGAAAATACTTCTTCAACTTCATCAACGTTCCTTCCCTTCGGTTTCTCCTTAATATATGGTAAAAATGATTTTCAAATCTCATATTTGAAAAGTCGTCCCGCCGTTCTGCTTCTTATAAGCTATTTTACATTTTCTATTTTTGTTTTCAGAGACGCATCCAGCGAGCAGAAAATTTGGAGAAAGCACAGCAAAGACAGGAAAAATTGAGAAAAGTATTACAAGCAGAGGCAAATCAGAAACAAGAACAATGATTAGTACAGAAGAAGCAGAGTTAAAAAAATTGGATCCACTGATCGTCGAATCGTCGATCATATCGAAGATCGAAAAAACTTCCGATGATTCGCTTACTATGGACGACAATGACGATTTAGCATTTCCCTTAGACGATGATATAGAGGATATGGTCAAGGACGTGAATCTCGACGTTCCTTTGCCGAACGTTACCGAACGTTACTTTACGACTTATTATCGTGTCAATTTTCCCAAAGAAGGCGACGACATATGCATAAGAATGCACACGAATCGACTCTGCATGATATCGTTGGCGCCGAGTCACGCGATCTTTCAGAGCGGACGAAAGATCTCCGGCATAAATTTTCAAGTTACCGACAAACTCAATCGTGCCGATAATCCGGTTTCGGGTAAAGCCAAACACGGAGCTCAGCCTTTGCACGAGACTTCGAAAATTTGTTCAATCACGTGCGCCAATGGTGAAACTTGGACCATAAGATGCGGCATGAATGGCAAATTAACCGAGGCGAATACGGATTTGTTGAAAAATCCAGAACTCGTTAGAGAACCACCGCACAAAGGTGGATATTTGGCTATCGTTTTGCCAAAAATTAATGCCATCGATAAATTGAAAACTCAGCTAATGACTCAGGAGATGTACGAAAGCGCAATGAGAGATCGCACGAGCTCAAAGAACGGCAATTCTTTGAGTCGCACAAACGGTGGCGTTAAGAGAACGCGGGACGATGATAACGAAACTGAGGAGTGCCGAGAGAAAATAATGAGAAATAATACGATCGAGAATGCGGCCAGTGTAGTTGACGAGAAAACCAAATCGTCAAATCTTCCGTGTACATGATCGTTACTATAGTACTAGATAGTAGATTTTTATGAAAAAAAAAAAACAGGGATTGAAATAAAATGGAAATCGCTTGGAGTTATTTTTTTCCATATGACACGATTACAGTTAATTATCTGGGATAAGCTTTAAGGAGGTTCGGTGATTTTAGCGATTCCAAGATAAAAATCCAAATTTTTGTAATAGAATTGTCGAAACGATACGTGTAAAGAAAATTGACGGTTCTATTCGTTGAATCTTTGTGATCAAAAATACATCTTGAATTCAAGAGCTTATCACAATAGTAAACAATGAATTTGCAAATATAAAGTAAAAAAAAGTTTAAAGTATTTGTAGGGCAAGACTCCCGTGACGTAACAACCATATCTTGCTTGAGGTGTGGCAACGCCGCAAACCCGCGAAAATTTGAATTTTCTATCGAATATTTTCTACGCGAGATAAAAATGATGGATGCTTGAAGCCGAACATTTTTTTTTAAATTACCAAGGCACCTCAATTTTTCTGTCAATATATATATGGGGCGTTCCACACCAAACCGGACACTATTTAGCTTTGGCATCTCCGATTTTTTTAAAAATTTTTTGTTTTAGTATTGGTTGAAAGAGGTCTTCATGATTTTTTTCAATTTTTTTTTGTTGAGTCGTTTTCAAGGCATCGATTTTTCAATAATTAGGCTACTTTTTTTTTTTAACGCCCATAACTTTGCGAAAAATGGGCCAAAAGGGACGTTTTTTTTCAAAATTTTTGTTCTCAAACGTACTTTTGATAAAAAATATCGAAAAAAAATTTAAAACCGTGCTTCTATGAGATTTTCAAGTTTTAAAAATAAATTGTTGATTTACAAAAAACACGTACTGATCGATTTTCTTAAAATTTTTTTGTAAAAAACTGTCATCCATTCCACAACTTTTAAGCCTAACGAGATAATGGGTAAACGATGGGATCTATTTTTTTCGATTTTTAATTTAGCACCATTTAGATTTTGTATCACCGATTTTTTTCAAATTTTTTAATGTTTTAGTATTAGGTGAAAGAGGCCTCTATGATTTTTGTTCCATTTTTTTTGTCGATCCGTTTTCAAGATATAAACTGAATGTGGAAATAAAATATGGAAATTGAAAAGTCGAAAAAAAAATCCTATCGTTATCCCATTACCTACTTAGGCATAAAAGTTGTGAAATAAGTGACAGTTTTTCACAAAATTTTTTTAAGAAAATCGATCCGTACGTGTTTTTTGTAAATCAACAATTAAAATTTAAAACTTAAAAATCTTATGGAAATACGGTTTGAAATTTTTTTAAATATTTTTAATAAAAAGTACGTTCAAAAACAAAAATTTTGAAAAAAACGTCCTATTTGGCCCATTTTTCGCGAAGTTATGTACGTTTACAAAAAAAAAAAACATTTTTTGAAAAATCTACATCTTGAAAACGGATCGACAAAAAAAAATTGAAAAAAATCATAGAGGCCTCTTTCAACCAATACTAAAACATAAAAAATTTTGAAAAAAATCGAAGATGCAAAAGCTAAATGGTGTCTGGTTTAGTGTGGAACGCCTCATATATATTCCAGATAGACAAACGTACTGTAGGAATTTGCATGCTGGCACAGTAACGCAATTTAGTCATGAAAAATGGGACGATGCCAAACGTCGAAGATATGACATACCACTGAGGTCAAGCTGAATATTATTACGTTTCTATTGATATTGTAAAAATGAAAGGAATCCAGAAATTGCATTCGTAAAAAAAAAAAATTTCGAAAAATATACCGTATCCACTGATCTAAAATTTAGCGGTATTGCAGTATAAAATAGACTCATAGCTGACTAGCATAGTCACTACCGAACCTCCTTAATCGGTTATTCTTCATGTCTTCACTGCTGTAATATTTTCCAAAGTGAAAAATGTGGAAATTGCATTATTTTCAAAGTTACGACACATTTTAGCTCGAGAAAGAGCCAATCAAGCTTGATCGAGTATTTCTGCAACGGTTATAACAATATTGCTTCAATGAGTAACTAAAGTTGCTAATTTTGTATGTGAAAAAACTAAACATTCGAATGAAATCATAATTGTTTAAAGCCACTTCATTTTTTATTCCGCGTTACGCGATAACACTGAATAATTCTTAGGTGTAACTTAGCTTGACGAAATCAAATCTGACTGGAGCATTTTTATTTTCTAAATATTGGTAATTTTTATCACGAATATGAGGCAAAGTTTATTCGATCGAAGGATTCTCGATCATCTAGTGACTGGATTTTTGGCTCAAGATCTTAATCTGATAGATTAAATAACAATATCCCTTTACACTTTAAAGATATACGGTAGATCTGTACAAAAAAGAGCTTCATTTTGTTTATTTGAATGGAAAAAAATATATAAATATTTATATATTACTCGAAAATTGAAAATGCACTTATTGTCAAACTTTTTGGTTTTTTTTTTATGAGACTGAAAAAATTTTGCAAGAATTGAGACCAATGTAATTTTTTTCGAGCTTAGAGAAAAACCAAAAGGGTTTTCTGATGTGTACATTTAGAATTTCTGAATTACGCAATGAATAGTAAATCCATAATTATTTATTAATTTATTATTAATAATTGATTTTTGAATTTGAACCTCAGATTGTATTTAAAAAAAAATTCAGTTAAGATCCTTTGTAAAAAATTTCAATTAACCGAAAGTCTTGAATCTCGATGAACAAGAAAATCCAAAAATGAGCCCTTTCTTTTTGAGCCGTTCAAACATGCAATACATGATAAAAGAATATTCGAACAATATAAATATTTTTTCCAATTACAAATTCGCGATAAAGCGCCTTTTTTACTGACTAATCCTCGCGATAGACGCACTTCGGCGAGAAAAATATATACAATGTTAAAAATAATAACACTTTACAATCCTCGTGTTGGAAGCAGTTTCGAATGAAAATACTATACAGGAAATAGCTCAATGTCATGAACTAAAGAAATAATTAATTCGTCTAAATCCATCTACGAACTTATTATACTATTCTCGATGGATGTTTCATTACATTCCGTGTTGTTTTCGTCATCGTCATTTTTCGATTTGGACGATTTCATCAAATTTCCCAATACTATACCCAGAAATAAAATAAGTCCTACTCTGTGATTAGAAATGAATTTTTTTGCGCAATCCTTGGGATTATCTATGTTTAAAGTTCTGATCTGAAACGAAAAGAGAAAAAGTTCTTTTTATTGATAATTTTTTACGCGGTTTTTGCGTTTTTCTAATTTATGAACGAAATATTGTATTTACCTGTTTCGCAAGATGCCCACCGACTAATCCTACAGCCGCGTAGTATGGCCAAGTTTGTCCTGACATCGCACCGGAGGTTATCAGACTCGCGATCATAGTCGTTGCGAATCCGGACAAGTACACGTTTGTCCTGTCCCCGAATTTCAATGCTGTCGATTTTATACCTAATAGAACGTCGTCCACTTTATCCTGATGAAAACGGGTTTCAAAAAATCATTCGACATAGAAAAATTGTTTAAAAAATGTTATTCTGTATCTTCGTTAAGGGATATACTTAAATTTGAAATTAAAAAAAAAACGATTTTTGGTTTATTTTTTTTCTCACTGTCTAGAGTCTCAACGTTCATTTCGAACAAAAATGTTGTAAACATTCCAAAAAATGACCAAGTTATGATGATTTTAGCGATCGCAGTTCATCTCAAAAGTGTTATTTGCGATGTGACATAGACAATATCTCAAAATTTATTCGTTCAATTTACTTCAAATTTGCACCAGACATAGTTTGTAATATATTCAAAAAAATCATACAATGATTTTTTGACATGTTAATAACGGACGTTCAAAGTTGTTATTTTTGATGATTAATTTTTTTTTTCAAAACGTTGCAAATTTTTTAATTTTAAAAGAGTATGCGGCGTAGCTGTATCACTGTACTAAGAGATTAGTAGTTGATTTTTCCGATTTTTGAATTTCGGTGCGGCGTTTTTGTTAAATAATTATTATGATTCTTATATATGAGGAATTCAACACCGATTCGACCTGGGTCTGACCTTTCACATCTCCGATTTTGTCCGCAATTTTTTGAGGTTTTGTAGTACCTCTGAAGAGCACTCAGGATTTTTTTCAGATTTTTTTGGAGCGATTTGACTTGACTATAATCTTATAAACAAATCATTTTTAGCCTCAAATTTAAAAATCTGAAAAAATCTCGTTTTTCAGATGAAATATTTCAAGCCTTGAGCCGAAGTAGGCAGGGGTTTTCTTCTGTTTAGAATAAGCTTAAAAAAAAGTTTTTTAATAGAAGGAGGACTCTGAATTGTGTGGGCCATTATCCGAATATTTTTGTATGAATTGAAGGTGTTTAAAAAAATGTTTGGATAAGGGCCCACTCAGTTCTGGTTTCTCTTTCGAGCTTTTTAAATTTTTTTTTCGAAAAGGTTTCGAAAAGGTTTCGAAAACAGAACCCCTGCCCACTTTGGTTCAATGCTTGAAATTTTTTATATAAAAAACGGGATTTTCGTGATTTTTTTCAGATTTTTTCAATTTAAAGTAAATTTTTTTTTTTAAAAACAAGCAGAAACCTGAGGTGAGTGGGCCTTTATCCAAACATTTTTTCAACGCCTTCAATTCAGACAAAAATGTTTGGATAACGGCCTACTGAATTCAGATTCCTTCGATGTAAAATTTTTTTTTTCCCGTTAAAGCTTGTTATAAACAGAAGGAAACCCACTTTTTGCCCACTTTGGCTCAATGCTTAAAACTTTGCGATTTTGTGATTTTTTCAGATTTTTAAATTTGGGTTAAAAATAAGTTGTTTATAAAATTATAGTCAAGTCAAATCGCTTCAAAAAAATTTGAAAAAAATCCTGAGTGCTTTTCAGAGATACAACGAAACCATAAAAAATCGCGGACAAAATCGTAGAGGTGAAGGGTCAGACCCAGGTCGAATCGGTGTGGAACGCCCCATATCTTTTGCAATAAAACAGTTTATAGTCTTGACATGTTCCGGTCAAGACTATGTGCGATCTGTGTACGGATGCTGTGTACCTTATTATCCTGAGTAAAAAAAAAGTATTGAAAATAGACCAGTTTTTCGAAATTCAAAGTTTATGCATGCCCCTCAAGTTATACATAAGAATATTGCGGCATTTTTCATTGATTAAAATTATTTTTACTTCGTATATTATAATCGGCAAAGCAAAGGTTTACAGATTCTTCTCCATCAAATCTCTTCAGGAAACAATTCGCTTACTACTCGACTTTAACGCCACCGCATATCGCTTTAATGTAATTTTTTGAAAACAATTTCTGTCCCGGAATTGCGTTTTTCTAGAACAAAATTTCTTAAATTCATTGACAACGATGACTGATTTACCTGATGGGCGTAAATAGTGTCGTAGCATATGGTCCAGCATATTCCGGCGGCGTATAATGGCAAGCATACGGACCAGTCGCATGAGCCTTGTATCGCTGACCATCCCAATAGAGCGCCCCAATTAAAGGTCATACCTAATACAAGTTGAGGCCAGTAGGTAATTCTCTTCATCAGAGGATAAATAATCACTAATCCTGCAATCAATGTGTTGTGTCTACTGAGTTTGTTAAATAAAAATGTGATTTGGAATTTCCGATTCGCTTTTAGCATTATATTTCGGGTCAAGGTTTTTTCGATAATCATTTGAAGTTTTCTTTCTCAGAGAAACTTACCGAGCGAACCAGCGCCGAGTGCAACGCTGTACCAGTTTAATTGCAGCAGTATCAGCAGACCAACGCTCAATTGACCACCGAGAAATATCAAAGACTGCATTTGCGTCACTTCATTGGTAACTAAGGGCCTATCCTTTGTTCTGGCTACCTAACGTTGTAACGGTTTAGAGAACATTTCTCAAAAAAAATGTCTGCCTGAAGAAAATTTTTTTTCCCCTTTTTAACGGATACGTTACTTTTTTGTCGATGTCCTGATCCCACATGTCGTTTATCGTGCAGCCGGCTCCTCTCATGACTAGAGCGCCGAGGCCAAAGAGAATCAGCATATTGAGATTGGGAATCGCGCCTGCCGGTGCTGCCATTGCTATGCTCCAACCACAGGGCCAAAATAGCAGCCATGATCCTGCAAAATGAGAATAAAATAATACCATCGAACTATGTACTCGAAGTTTCTAACGTTCAGTTAAACGAAAAATCAACAAAGACCCTGGGGGTATAAGCGTGGTGAATCTGCCCCCGAAAGTTTTTTAAATGATACTTAGAGCATAAGTAGGTACTAATAAAATAATAAGATCCTGTAAGTTTCAGATCCCTATCTCAATTGGTTATTGAGAAAAAGTGAAATATGTAAAAAACAGAAACAAAATTTTTTCTCAGGATTGACCAAACCGATTGATCTAAATTTTTTATATGTTCTGGGGGTTTGATAATAGCTTCGAGAAAAAAAATTAAGAGCTATATAGCTCTATAAAATCTTTGAAAAAAATTTTTTTATTTTTAACCGTGATACAATTATGGCACAATTATGAAACAATTTTATTTTCAAACTTTCTATATTTCACTAGAACACTATGAATTTTTAAAAATTTAAAAAACGGTACGTCATAGTAGAAGAAAATAAAAACCACTTTTTGGCTCAAATAATGAATTTATTTATATGTTTTGAGGTTTAATTTTTCGTATTTTGACGCATATTTATATAATTTGTATTTACTAGAAAAAAAATTTCATATTCAAAATAAAAACAAAATTTCTTTTGCCACTATCAAAAATTAAACCAGGTAAATATCAATAATCAATTTTATACCAATTTTAACAAATATTTTTAGGAACAACATTTTATTATAAAACTCGATTAGTTATATATCTTTTATAGACTTGAGATATAGAGATAACCGAAAATTATCGAATTGATGAAAGACAAGAACATTTTTTTTTCTGAACAAATGTAAACTTTCAAAAAAATTTAAGTTTAATTTTATTCATTTATTGTTTTTTCTTAAAAATTAATAAACTCAACAGATCACACTAATAAAAGAATTTGTTAAAGACTGCGTAGATATACTGTAAAATATAATTACAGCATAAAAAAAGTTTTTTTATAAATAAGTAATAAAAAGGAAGACATACCTCAATCATAAATTTTTCAAAAATATTGCAGAATCACATTTCATCAGTCTTGGTCACTGTCTTCTTCAATCGCAGATGAAAAATTGTTTCTATCAGATAATTTGCTCAATGTTTCAACAGGCGTCGAAATTTCCGACAAATATCTCCCGTGTGACAAATAATAAATAATCGCGGCAACATGGAAGCAACATCCAAAAGTTCCAAGACCATATGCACATTCACAGCTGAAATGTGATCCCACAATATTTTTGAAAAATATATCTTTGATTTTGAGATAGTTGTTTGCCTTTTTATTATTTATTTATTTATTAAAAACTGTTTTTTATGTTATATCTGTATTTTTCAGTATATCTATCAATCTCCAACAAATTCTTTTATTAGTGTGAACTGTTGGGTTTATTAATTTTTAAGAAAAAACAATAAATGAATAAAATTAAACTTAAATTTTTTTGAAAGTTTACATTTGTTCAGAAAAAAAAGTTCTTGTCTTTCATCAATTCGACAATTTTCGGTTATCTATATGTCTCAAGTCTATAAAAAATATATAAATAATCGAGTTTTATAATAAAATGTTGTTCTTAAAAATATTTGTTAAAATTACTATAAAATTGATTATTGATATTTACCTGGTTTAATTTTTGACTGTGGCAAAAAATTTTTTATTGTTATTTTGAATATGAAATATTATTTTTAATGAATACAAATTATGTAAATATGCGTTAAAATGCCGAAAATTAAACCTCAAAACATATAAATAAATGCATTATTTGAGCCAAAAAGTTGTTTTTATTTTTTTCTACTATGGCGTACCGTCTTTTAATTTTTTTAAAATCCATAGTGTTATAGTGAAATATAGAAGGTTTGAAAAAAAATTGTTTCATAATTGTGCCAAAATTGTATCACGGTTAAAAATTGAAAATGAAAGAAAAATCATTTTTTTTCTAAGAATTTATAGAGCTATATAGCTCTTAATTTTTTTTCTCGGAGCTATTATCAGTCCCCAAATTTAAAAACTTTTCGGGGGCAGATTCACCATCCTTATACCCCTAGGGCCTTTATTTGTTCAAGAAAAAATTAGAACAGCTGGGCAAGTACTTTTTGAATAATCATTATTAAAATTGAAAGATGTTTGAAGAATCATTTCCAAAATATTGAAGAGTCTCAAGACTGTCTTCTAAAAGAATAAGTTATTCAATTTTCCATTCATTTGAACGTTCAAAACATTAAGTCCATATCAAACTCTGCAGATTAGAAACTTGCACATTATTTCCAAGAAAACAAAAAAACTAGATGCAAAAACATTACTCAATGGGATGTAATCTTTAATAATTTTTGCCCAAATGGTTTTTCTGAAATATAAAACCAAATGAGTTGAAACTCGAGCAGATATCTCGGTGGACGTTTATCTGTTCATTGTAGATAAAGAAACGTACAAGAAAATGTAGAAATTTTGACTCAAAAACAATTCAGCAAAATTAATAGCTGAAAAATTAAGGAATGTTAAGAGTTAGGAAGCACTTTATCTTGTTTTTCTTTTTCGGGCATTTAGGAAAGTCAAGAAAAAAAATATTCATCTTGTTTTTCCATTAATTTCAATTTTTCTTACGGCCTTACCGATAGGTTTGTCTATGCGCATAAGTCTCATGTATGGTTGCATATGCGGCGGCGCTATCTCAACCAATTTAGCGGCAAAGCTCAAATTATTCCAATCCTTGGAATCGTAGCCGTTTATTGTAACACAGGTCGTACTTTTCCATGAATTAGTTTCTATCCTGCGAAGTTTGTAGTTTGTTTTAATTTTTGCCCCAGCCAGTGCCGCTGCGCTCGTATGTATGTCAATCCGATGCAGTTCCATGAACGCATCTTTGTACCGAGTGCGACTCCAAGATTTGACTCTTGGGAGGCAAGTTAAAAAGTTGAGACACCGACATGACTCCAGTCTCAGCATCTTTCAATCGACAATCTGTAACATTTTTTGTATGTAATATTTTTATTCATATCCAATTGCAGGCAAGTTAAAATAGTTCCTACAATCAGTATTTTATTATGACGATATGTTTAAAGTTTTCTGCATTCAATCTTTGAATAAAAAATAGCAAAAAAATGATTTTATGTTAGAAAATATCAAAAAATTGTGAAAAAAAAATTAATTTAAAGAAATAATTGAAAAAATAATTAGCTGAAAAAAATAATTAGCTGATTCTTTTGTCCAATTGCTAAAGTTTAGATTCTTTTTTACATTTTTGCACTTTACAAAAATGGGTTTGCAAAATAATAAGAGAAGACATATATGAAAAAATTTTTGCTAAAATTTACAAAAGATGTTTTAAAGTTTTTCAGCATGGCTATTTTTTGGCAACGTCCATGCCAAGTTTTGGCATAGGAAATTTTCGTTAAATATTAAGAATAAATTAATTTAAACATTTTATATCTCCATTTTGTTTCTTCATTGTTCAAGATCAATCCGCTGACAATCAATTGAATATGCAAAGTAATTTTTAATGTAAGCTGTAAAATTGATTGCAAATGAAAAGGGCTCTCATAACCTCAAATTTTTCGAGCACGTTTTTTGATGCAGAAGTGCTCTGCATTTGGGCACACTGTCATCGATCGTAATTACGCATGAATAATAGTTTCCGTACCATCCACCGGACATCATCTTCTTTTTTGCAACTACGTCAGTCCTATTTAGTTAATTATTACATAATAGGCACTCGCTGATCAATACTGTCAATACGGCGAATCGGCTAATGTGTCGTGCTCGTTCCTCTCAGTCAGCATCGCTCGACTATCCATTTTTATCAGCATGAGAATTACAGCGAAAACGATTCGCGATAATCGATCGTCATTAACAAAATTGATCCAAGCTCTGCTTTCATTTAAGATTTTATACAGCTTTTTCTTAAACGATAAATATTATTCGTGAGCATTTTTATTATCGTTCAACGTGTGCTCAAATTTGTCAATCACGTGTTGAAATTTGTTGGTGGCGCCATCTCGCATGTAAACGACTAAATTAACAATCAAACACAGAGGACGCGACCTCGTTATTCTGATGAAATGATCGAGAATATTTATTTCCGAAGAATGAACGAAAAAAAAACGAAATAAGAAAACTTTCGTACATCATGGCATTCCTTGTAACATATTTTTTATTTTTCGTTTCTCGATAATATCGAAAAAATGGGTAATAATAGAAAAAACTTTTTTCTCCTTTGGCTAACAAACGCTAAAGGGGATGAAAGTGTATAAAAATCTTTGAATTGTAAAAGGACAAGCTTTGTGAGTATAATGTTGCCATTCTTGTTATCATTAAGGGTTAGGCCTCTCTAGGGTTTTCAAAAAAACTATTTTTTTTAAAGGTACCTCAGTATCTATAAATTTACATTCCACAAGATTATGTGCGTGAATAATTCCTAGTTCCTAATTCCGATTTTCGTATTCTAGCTAGTGCAACCCCTCTTCATCTGCAGCGACATTCTACAAACTTTAAACGTTTAAACGTCTTTATCATAGAACTACATTTTTCAAGTCAGCCGAACTCATAACTCAAACAAATTTCAACCGATTCATTTGAAATTTCAACTGTATACATTTATAGTGAAGTTCTCTAAAGCACTACGTAGAATTTTTTCATTATATTGCATAATTCCTTTTTTATAAACAATTTAGTGACGATTTTCTCATGGCATTTTATACTTTTTGATTTAGAAATCCGCCATTTTTACAAAATAAAAAAAATATTTCAAAAAAATCCTACGTACTTCTATAGCTATTCTTATGTATATAATAAAAAAAATGATAGTGCCTCATCGTAACTCAGAAATTATAGGAGCTGTTGGTTCGGTCGGCGAGCCTCCAAAAATAAAGGTGTTATCGGAAAAATGCTGCACAGTCGCCATTGCGACACTATATCGCCATGAAAAAATAATTTTGTGTTACCAATTAAATGTATAATAAAACACCTTTTTTTGTAAATCCGATTTATTTTATGGTTTGGCTGAAAAAAATCACGAAATAAATATGCCCTTTTTTGGTCTGTAGAGTGGCCTTAACCCCTTAATGTATGCTTAAATATCGATCATGACTCGTAAAAAAGACATGTAGGAGACGGATATTTTGAGAATATCCATGAATGTCCCGAGTGTCATGGCAACGAATTTTCCGGCTGTCACGCGAATAGGTTTACTCGCTCGCATCATTACAAATGTAAGATCCTTTATAGTTCTTGGCGTAAAGTTGTACCACAGACTCTCGTAAGCGGCATGTCCGAGATCTTCATTCTGCCACGTCAAATAATCACCGCCGTAACTATACAGAAACAGCTGTGACATGAGCGACGATAGTACAATGCTTGCCTTGATCCCCGAGAATACATCGTTAGTTTTAAGGGCTATTATCACCTGAACCCCTAAAAACAAAAACAAAAATCGTTTATTGCTCCTGACTGCCCGTTAGCGGCTACTTTTTTCTCAGATATTTGATATAAAAAGACGCAAATTAGCAACTCATTGCAGACGCCTAACACGAACGTTGAATTTCTATATCTGGAGATAAGAATGGGGGCGGAGATGAAAGGGGTGGAAAAAAGAATTTAATTAAAAGGTCGTCATGTTGGGTATCAAATGAAACGTAATTACAGTGCGAGTTCAAAAATGTGCATTTTGTTTTTTAAATGTGCACTTTTTGAAAAATTTTGGTGAAAAATCAATTAGGTCAAATATAATTGGCGAGATTGATTATTTTTTTTAAATATCACAATTCGTTCGATCACTGATTTTTGAAAATCGTTTTGAGCTTAAACAAAAGGTAATTGCATGAAGATTAATACACTTTTTGCTATACACTGCCGTCCAAAAGTTTGGCAACTTCGCCGCGATTCCGCGCTGCATAAAAAGTTTCACTGTTTTTTTTATTTTTTTATGCATCGAGAAAAAGGTTTGGTAAAGGGAAAAAAATTTTGCTTGAATTAATTAAATCCGGCGGTTACGGGTGGCGAACGAAATGTGTAATTCAGTTGACTCAAAACGTGTATCAAAAAGGAAACAAAAAGTGCATTCACATAAATACATATATCCTTGACCCAACAGAGTAGAGAATCCGTTCAATTGAAAATTACATTGTTTTGATTCTATATTTTATAAAATGCACTCAATATGCGATTGCATTGCCAAATGGTTTAGTTGAATGAACAGTTTATATTTTCTATGCAAGTTAGATGTTGTTCACCGGAAAAAAATGCATTCAATATAAAGCTAGAAAATTTCAATTGAATTAACAAAACATTTGATGATATGCAATATTTGTTTAAGCTACGAGGGCTTTTACTTAACTAATTAATCGTGAGATTAAACAGTTAATTGAAAATTTAACTATTTTATCCTTGCGCCCATAAAAGCACGAGCCAAAGCGCAATGGTGATCTCATTCAAATATGTAAGTCTTTAGTCCATAGAACTGCGCGACAACAGAGCACGGGTAATGTTCCATCAATTTAAAGTTAATTGAGGATTTCGATGCCGGTAATACATTGGTACTTATCGGTGCTCAGTGGCTATCTCGCTGGCGCGAGAGCGCGCGCCGATCGTCGCCACCTTACGGATCTCGGGCGAAGTGCCGAGATGGTAGTATAGTTACTATACATACGATCGAATAAATGTGTTGTGGCCGCATTGAAATATTTAATTAAATTTATCAAATAATTTGATCGACCTGAAAGCATTTACTATTCTTTTTAACTGGATGAATAGCTCAAATTAAAACTAGATTTTGTAGATGAGACGAAACATACAGTTAAAACAATTTTATTTACTTCCAGTAAATGACTAAATATTCGATTAAATGAGAAAAGTTGTTAAATCAATCTCGTTTAAAATAATTTTGATCCAATGTTGTAATTGCGGTGAATACCGTACACATTCCAAACAACGACACCAGTTTTATTATTTCAACAACGGGGTAATCAAATCAAATATGTGACGATTGATTCAAACGAATTTTCCGGGATCGTAGTTGATATTACTAAACCTTTTTTTTCGGTGTGAAAATATTTCAATTCAACAAGCTGCATTTCAAAGGGGATATATTCAGCTTCATTTCGCTTTTTCTAAAAAATATTTTCGATTTTTTTAAACCCGCTACGCCTTTTGAAACATGGTCGTTTTCTGGGGTTGAAATTTTGGCGCACGACCTATAATTTTTTTTTTAAACTGTTTGTCACATGAAAAACTTGTGGAGTGGAGTATACGTTTTTTAAATTCGCTTTTTAAAAAGTTTCGTACGGTTTTTGTTCGTACAAATATTCCATTTGTTCCAAAAAACGACCATATTTATAAAATGTAGCGTAACTCTAAATCTACTGGGTCCTTGTGAAATCACTAACAGGGTATAGAGTTCCATACAATTATTCTGGATTCAATGGAATTTTTTTCAGAATTTTTGTTCGAACATTTTTTTTTTGCGATTTTGTCCTGTCAACGAGATACTTTTATATCTTAAGGGGGGAAACCCATATAAATGGTCAAAGATGACGAGGAATTTCGGGATTTTTTTCCAACGCAACTACTGGACCAATCGTTCCCGACTTTGGAGGCTATTTTATTGTACTTTCGAAGACTTGAAAAACACTTTTTTAAGATACCAGAGATTTTGATTAACTTTTAAACGCAATTTACTTGAAACTACATTTTCGCAATTTGCGGCAGCGATAAAAAAAATGATTCATCCGATTCAGTTCAACCAAATATTTTTAGACAATTGCAAACTCGTAGATAAACCTCCATTTTCGAAAAAAAATTAATTTAACAATTATTTTTTGCATAAAAATGTTCGGTGAAAATTCGATCTTTTTTCTCTGAGTGCCGCCATTATTACAATATTCAACCGTTGAAACTTTTTCTTGGTTTATCGACAGCGTACACTTTCATATAGAATGTAAAGGTTTCTGATTTTTTTGTTTTGGATGAAACCAAAAAAACTACAGCTGCCGCAATTCGACATCGCGGAAAAAATTCGTTCAGCAACGATTGGTTGCAGGCTGCTGATAAATACTTATTTTCGATTTGAAAAAATCTTTTTCAAGTCTTCGAATGTACAATAAAATAGCCTCCAAAGTTGAAAACAATTGGTCCGGTAGTTGCGTTGGAAAAAAATCCCGAAATTCCTCGTCATCTTCGACCATTTATATGGGTTTCCCCCATTAAAGAATCGGATCTCTTACCTCATCTACACGGCTTATTCATCGAAAAACCTCATCTACATGGCTTTTGTAGCGGAAAACCCGTGTAGATGAGGTAAGGGACCCGATTGGTTATAAGATAAAAAATAAAAATTGTTTATAAGACAAGATAAGAAATATCTCGTTGACAGAAAAAATGTTTGAAAAAAAAATCTGAAAAAATTTCATTAAATCCAGCATAAGTAATTGTATGTAACTTAACTTTTTACCCTAATTTCATGAAAACCCAGTAATTTTAGAGTCACGATTGATTTGATAAATATGATCGTTTTTTGCAAAAATCTGAATATCTCTGCAAAAAAAAATCATACGAAACTTTTTAAAAAACGAGATTGAAACTTAATACTCCTCCCCAGAAATATTTCATGCGAAAAACAGTTTATAAAAAATTTTCATGACCCGTGCGCCAAAATGTCAACGTCAAAAAACGACCATGTTTCAAAGGACATACCGGGTTTTAAAAAAATCGAAAAAAATTTTTGGAAAAAGCGAAACGAACCTGAATATTTCCCCTTTGAAACGCCCCTTTGAATCAAAATATCTTCATTTTAGAAAGAGCACTGAAGCTTTTTGTGCTAAGCAGAATCGGGGCGAGTGTTTCTAAACTTTTTGACGGCAGTCTATATGTTACTGAAAAAAATCATTCAAATTTTGAAGAGCACAGAATATTTTATATGGAAAAATTAATATATCATTAAAAAAAAAAAATCTGTAAGGTTGAAATACATAACAAGATATCTCAAAAGTTTCGAAAAGCAATCTTTTGGTTCTATTGTAACGGAGAATACAATTCGTGCAAATTATACTTTTTTCATCGTTCAAAATAAGATTCTTCAGAAAAAAAAATCAAGAATCTTACCCATAATGCAGATCAGAAGAGCGCTCATGACGAGCTGAGCGAGAATAATGAGATGGAAAGTATTTTCCAATTTTTCAACGAGATCAACAAGATGCGAGTGTCTCTTTGCAAGTTCGATCAATTGTTTTCTCGCAATTTTCTCATCCGACGAATCGCCACTGCCGATCAACAAAAATTCCCTTTTCAGTATCTCGAATTGTCCGCAAACGTGCATCGCAATTCCAAAGAAAAAAACATCATTGCCGCAATTTCCGAAACACGTTGCGACGAGCTGAACAACTTGAAGTAGAAAAATTGCATGATAGAGTAGGAAGCTCGTAGTGACACTCTCAAATGTGCAGGCAGTTTGAAGGGGAAAATTTCGCGATAATTCAGTTATGTTTGTGTCGATACTGAATATCGGCAAAGCGAATATTATCCACGACAATGTGCCACCGGATGCCGGACCCATCAGTGAGAAACAAACGATTCTTCCTATTCGCGCGTGTCTTGTCATTATTTCACGATATTTCGCATCAACGTTCACCGAAGATTCCGACCAATCCTTGATAGCCGATATAACATTCTTGTAAATATCGTCCTGATGAGATCTCACTATAATTCCTTTGGCACAGGCGAGACTGGCAAATATGTCGAGTACAAAAAGATCCAGTACGTCCTCGACACCGCGACAATTCAATAGAATCTCGATTGTCAGGCAAATGGAGGTTGCAGCCTGAAAACGATACATTCAATGGAGAATTGGTAGATTTTTGAAAAAAAGTTCTTCGTTTTCTATATCCGTTCACGCTCGGTCATCAATTTTTCGAATCAGTCTTCCATCTCGATGTATGATCAGAATAGAGATAAACACCTTGAGATACGTCCAAAAATCATTGTTTGACTATTTTTTTACAATAATTTCTTTCTTCCGTAAAATTTCTTCAACCGCCGATTAAGGTTGTTTAGAAGCAAATCACGTTTAATGAGAAAATTCTGAAAATTTGGTATGTTTTTCAATGAAGTATTTAAGAGGTTGCGGGTCGTGTAAAAATTTCACAACGGTTTGGAAGCTCGTTATCGAATAATTAAGATTAACGAATTAAATAAAATTAAATGTAGCCTTATGAAAACTGACATAACTTTGCGATAAGTTTTTTTTTTGACCTCTCAATTTTTTAATATCCATAATATACTGAAAGCAATGGAAAGAAAACGAAGTTTATTGATAAATATTTTTTGTTATTTGTTTAAAAAATTGTTTTTAACAAAACGTTAATTTCTTAATAACGAGCTTCCTAATCGTCGTGAAATTTTTACACGACCTCTTAAATACCTCATACAAAAACATACCAAATTTTCAGAATTTTCTCATCATTTTTTATTTCAACCCTTCAGGAGGTTGAAGTGATGATGATAGAATTCCGAAAATTTGGTATGTTCTTACATGAAGTATTCAGGAGGTCGTGTAAAAATTTCACTACGAAGCTATTTATAGAACAATTAACATTCAAAGGTTTCATAGCTTCTAAACAACCTTAAAGGGTTAGGCTACTCTAGGATTAAAAAAAAAATCTATTTTTTTCGGTTAAAAAGGTACTTATGTGCGTTAATACACCCACAGAAAAAATGTATTAGAAATCAAATAGATTCACATATTTGCGAAAATTTTATTTGGAATGAGTAAGGATTTATTTGTATTGAGGAAGATTTTATTTGATCATGCCATTTAGTCATACTTGAAACAAATATATAAATTTATTTACTGGTGCTGAATACATACCATATTTATATTGGTTCGTCGAAATAGCGATTTACTTACATCAAATAAATGATCTATTTAAAATATTAAATTTGAATAGCAATTTATTTACGTCAAATAAAATTTATTTAAATGTGCGCTGCGTTGTACTGCACGCACAATATGGCGTCGCTCGCCGGCGTGACGACGCTCAGCTGCAGTCCAGAGTTAGCATATTCACGTGTATGTACGTGTTTCCGTTTGTACGTGATTTTGCGATTTTAGTGAAATATTGTGATGTAGACGAAGAAACGCGAGATTTTCTTTGCGATTCGGGGCTCGAAGAATATATCGACATCTTCAAAAGTCAATAGGTTGTTAACATGCATGATTCACACGAGTGAGCAAACAACCAAGACTGATTGGCCAAAAAAGTTATTCACACCCAAAAATAGGATGATCTCGTATATTCCCATACTAATCAAAATTCCCTAATTTCCCATATTATTCCCATATTCCCATATTAATCGTGAGTCCCAAATTTTTAGGTTATGGATGGTCATGGAACAGATGGTCATGACCGAATAAATTCTTCATTTGTAACAAATAAAAAATTATTAGTGGCAACTAAGATAAATTCAATAAGAACATTTTTAAATAAATTTTTTATTACTATCAAATAAATTTTTATTTGAAGCAAATAACTTATTTATTGCAGGCAAATAAATATTTCATTAGGGCCAAATAAAAGAAGCTAAGAAATAGTGAACTTGAATTTAAATAAATCCAAATATTCGATACTAATAAAACCGTATTAGGCCCATATTTAAATAAGAAATTTTATTTGTTTCAAGCAAATTTTATTTGTTTCAAATAAATCTTTTCTGTGGGTGTAATCCCTAAGGACTTGATTTCCGTATTCTAGTGCAACCCCTCTTCACCAGCAGCGAGCTTTCTACAAACTTTAAATGCCTTTATCTTAGAACTTCATTTTTAAGTTGGCCGAACTCATGATTCAAACAAATTTCAACCTATTTATTTAAAATTTTAACTGTACATTCAAAATAACGTTCTCTAAAGTACTATGTAGGGTTTTTCCATTATATTGCATATAGTTCCTTTTTGATAAAAAAATTCCTGCCGATTTTCTCATGGCATTTTGTACTTTTTGATTTAGAGATGCGCGATTTTTTACAAAAAACAACATATAAAAAAAATCCTACGTACTTCTATACCTATTCTTATATATAACAGAAAAATAGCAAAATGCTGCACAGTCGCCATTGTGACATATATCGCTATGAAAAATTAATTTTGTATTGCCAATTTAATGTATAATAAAACATATTTTTTGTAAATCCGATTTATTTTATGGTTTCGCTGAAAAAAAATCACGAAATATAATCTTTTTTGGTCTGTAGAGTGGCCTAACCCCTTAAAGGTTCTACCTTAATGAACCGAGTGGCAACACGATAATTTCTTTGAATAAAATGTAGAAAAAAAAAACATAAAACTGAAAGTATTGAAAAAATTAATAAACTTACAGTTGCAACTTATTCCATTCATTATTTAGTCAAACAATGTTTTTCGACTGCCCCAAATTACGAATTAGCAAGAACGAATTGCAAATATACGCCCGCTAAATGCTGACCGCTCGCTGATAACAAATGTATAATCAAAAAAGTTGAATTTTTACGACAACATAGCAAAATGGCGAAAAATGATGAGTTCCAAACATTTTTTCAGATATCCTGCGATCGCTGAAGTTGGTGACAATCGAAACTTTATGGCCCGGGACGACAGAAAAAAATTGGTTTGCCAAATTTTTGAAGATATACTTACCTCTTATTGTCAATTTTCGGGAATTTTAGAAATTAGCTAGTGCCGTGTAAAATTAAGATAACGGGATGAATTCTGGGCTATTCTTGACTTCATATCAGGCTCTAACGATGAATGAAGAAAATTTGCTATTCGAATGAAATTAAACGAACTATGGGCCCTCGAAAAATCATTTTTTCGACGTTTTTCAAAAGTTGATCGAATCTTACTACGATGCTTTTTTACTAATAGGCTAAATCATTTTCCTAAAATAAAAATGAATTGTTGATCGTGATCCATTAGGAATCTATAACGGCTGTCAAAGTGTTCCTAAATTTTTTTAAACTTGATACAAATGGGCGGCGCTACATGATAAGTGGGAAAAACTATAGTTGCTCCCCTCACGAATGTAATAAAAATTAATCGTTTGTAATAAAATACAAGTTCCCAGAGACTTTAACAAAATTGTTCTGGGATTCCTCTAAGTGATCCTAGATTTTCATCTCAAGTAATCTAATGCGCTGCCGCTTGCGAAATGCGCGGCCAAGCCAGGTAGTCAAATAATCAATGATTTTTTAATTTGTCTTAATGTGCCTGTCTCTCGTTCTTAACATTTTTCCAAAGTTTCGAAATTTTCGAGAAGCGTTCGTATAACGGCCCGTTCATTCCTTGAAAAAGAAGATCCTTGATTTTTCTATTGATTGATTTATCAAAAATATATTCTCAGTATACTTTGGATATATATCTGATATATTTTCTACGTGCTCATATATTTCGTAGATATTAAAAAATATAAACCGAATTTGTCTTAGGGGGAAACGCCACTGTGACGGGTAAAAAAAATCAAAATTTTTTTTTCCACTTAAAGGATATATATTCAAAAATATGTAAAAAAAAATTTAACTCAAAACCTCAAAAATTGATTGAAATATATCCACAAGCAGAACAGTATATATATTCCGAAATATAAAAACAAATTTTTAACTAAAAATCTTAAAAATTTACTGAGATATATCCAAAGGAAGAGCGGGTAGTCCTTTGGGACTACCTGCCATCATATGGCCCGGGAATAGATAGTTTAATGTAAGTAATGTAAGTTTAATGTAAGTATAAATATTTAAGATATAACTACATTCAGAGTAAACGAATATGCAATGAAAACTTTAAACGCTTATATCTAGAATCGACTTTTTTGAACACGGAGGCATCGATTGATGGAAGACCAATGGAAATTTTTATTTTTTATTTTTGTAAATGAATTGGCTAAGATTGTACGTAGCCCATTTTGAAAATTACCATTCTTTAAGACCTTTTGAAAATAAGAAACGGTCAAAAAAAGAAAAAAATCAAATCAGCGCCGTTTCGTGAAAAAAATTATTTAAAAAAAATGGCTACGCTCAACGATAGTCACTGTTGTGTAGATTAAATTTATTTTTGGGTTTTTTATTTCAAATGATTTTTCATTGCTGCATCGCTGCCACCAGGAGGAGTCATTTTTTTATTATGTCATTACATTCATGGTAATAACTTTGTCAATTTTTAATATTTTTCAATTAAAATTTGTATCAATATAGTTGATCATATACCAAATAAATTGCTTTTTGTCTGATCCTCAAATAATCATCCCTACTTACAAAAAAAAATCCCGAAAATGGGTTATTTTTAGCCCCGTCACACTGACGTTCCCCCTTAATTCTATTGTGAAATAATATTTCACATATCGTGGATATATTTTCCGTGTATTTTGGACATAATATATTTTTCTTCATATCGCACTTTCATCATCAGCAAACTTTTTAATCATTCCATAATCGGAGAATATTATATAACTCGAATTTACCTGGGTAAGGGCTGCAAATACCAAACGCACGTCGGAAAAAAATTGGCCACGATTAAGTGGCCACAAACCCAAAGGCCACATTATAATTTTGTAGACCATAAATTCGTAACTTATGTCTTGATTCCACATTTCAATGGTCATTATGATCGAAATTCGTGGCGAGAGCCTCAAAGCTCTACGGTCGAACGTTGATCTACTCTCTCTCTTTCTATCTTTATTCCTCAGTATTATTGTTCTTCCCTTAAACTCGTGATCTATTTGCCGATCATGCGCGTATCGCGCAAAACAACCCTTCTGTGTTTTGTGCAGCTCTGAGACGCGTAAGTGCACATCTTGCAACCAGCATTTCGCCGTAGCGGAATTTCACAAGAAACATTTAATATCGAGGGTATTAGCAAAGGAGTAGTGCGCGCATAGGTTTGCCAAACCCTTCCCGCATGTACTTGTATTTTATTCATACGCTTCGTACCCAATGATCACAAGAACGTCTATTATTGTTGCTTCTTTTTCTTTTCTTCATGTGTCGTGAATGCACATTGCGTAAACGCCGACGAAAATTGCTTCGGAAAAACTTTTTTTCTTATCCTTTATTTTTTTCCCCTCCTTTTGCGGCTATCTTTGTTCGCATAGGGCACGTATTTCTTGAAGTTATTCGTGGAAAAGTAAGGGTTGAAAGAGCGACAAGGGTGAAATATAAGAGTTTGCGCAGAAATAGTTTGATCGCCGATGTCCAAGGGAAAGGACAGTTAGACCTACAAAGTCCTCGAGTGATGTCGTTCACGACGTCATTCTACACAGATACGGAAAGAAATAATCATAATTTTGAGGAACCGCGGGGTTTATGGTTGCGGTAATTTTTTGATGAAACTATACCTTCTTATAGTTGCTACACTGAGAAAACAATGTACCAGAATTTGTTAAGTGTTAACAAATGTGAAGTTGAATATGGCAAAAAAAAATTATTTTTTGACAGTTAATAAATTATTTTGACACAAATAAAATATTTCCTAACGACCAACAAATTTTGTAACAGTTAAGGAATATTTGAGTAAAAGTGCCAACTAAATAAATTTCTTCACTACAAATGCACTGTTTTCTCAGTGTACTATTATTTACTTGGGGTTACTATTTTTTAGTAGAGTCGTGAACAGTCGTCGAATCGATTTGGAATAATTGAATAATTCTCTTAATATTTCTCTAATTTTTTGAATAATTCAATGTTTCGATTTTTTGGAATTATTTTGAACAATGCGATTTTTTTTAGCTGGGTGAATAAGTTTTTCCTTTGAAATGATCATTTTTCATAGCTTTTACTTTTTAGTTGTCATAACTATTTTTTAGTTAGGCTGTGTATAATCGTCAAATAAAATTGAATGATTAACTTTTCAAATAGTTCGAAGTTTTGCACAGTTCGAATTTTTTTAAATAATGTGTTTTTTTCAAATAATTCGATAATTTTAGCTGGGTCAATCATTTTTCGATTGGAGTATTAATTTTTTAAATTGTTTTTTAACTCCGATTACAATTTTTTAATAGGAATGTGAAAAGTTTCGAGTAATTCGATTTTTTTTCGAATAGCTCGATGAATTAAAAATGCCAACTTTTTCTTGCAAACATCAACATTCTTACTTTGAAAGCCCGCCATTTTTTTAAACATGATGTTTCTTTTGACCGATTTATTCAATTAGTCGTAAAATAAAGTCATATATAAACGGAATTTGTTGCTTTTTATTTTTCGAATAGAATTGCTCACAGAAAATCACCCTTTCCAGAAGGGCTTCCCCAACATCAGCTGAAATTTCGTTAAAAATATATATTTTACCATAAAAAAATTAAAAAAAATACGTCATCTTCACTTAGGTAGGTAGGTAGGTAGTAGTCCAGTGTGCAGCCCAGAAAAAAGTCTAGTTGGTTCAAATAAATCCTATTAGGCCAGCCTACAACTAAAAAAAATTATTTGACTCGAACAAAAATTTATTTAACTCGACTACGATTTATTTGAACGAACTACATTTTCTAGTTCGTTTATTTGTATTCAAATAAATCCTAGTCGAGTTGAATAAATTTTTTTTCGAGTCAAATAAATTTTTTTAGTTGTAGGCCGCGGCCGGCCTAATAGGATTTATTTGAACCAACTAGACTTTTTTTCTGGGTGTGACTACCGAAATTTCGACGTTTTTTCATTAATTTTTTTAAATAACAAAATAAAATGCGATCGTTTTAAAATGTGTACATGTTATTATTTGTATCTTGAAGAGTACAAAAAAAATTGTTTTCTTAATTTTACATTAATTTTTTTATGATTTTGTCTACGTCAAAGTGGAGTCCTCGAAAAAAGGTGACTTGTTTCGGAGAAGCACACAACACCTTCCGTAATCATCTGAAATCAAAAGTCCAATACCAGAGGCTGGTAAGCTTGTGAATGGTAGAGCTATCATGCGGTAGAGGTTTTGTGGTACAGATGTTACCGCATATCTGCTTACCAGGAGACTTATTCTGCAATAGTGATTCGATTTCAAAGCGTTATTATTTAGTGCTAATTTATTCTGGTAGGCTTGTTATTAGGATATTTATATGCTTTTATTTGGCAAAGAAGTTATATGCTGAATTTGTTGCTTAGATCTTTTTTTTCCCCATGGGAGATTTTCGTGCTTTTTACTATATGCGTGGATAGCAAAAAAAAGGCTCTTAGCTGTCAGAAAAGAGTCACTTTTCGGCTGTCTACGCATATGGTGAAAAGCACGGAAATCTTGCATGGGTGAAAAAAAATCTTTTCTTCGATATAATCGTCGTGTTTTCCATTGCTGTGGGATCGATGTTCCTCTCCAATGTGCGAAACGAGTCAGAGCCAATGGAGTGAATTTTTGCCGCACACAAGAGGGCAGATATGGTACCCACAATGATACAACTTCGCGTAAATTTTTCGCAGAATCATCGCCAATTTCATAATGTCGATGAATCGATATTGTTAAGACCATCACGGGACCAATCGTCATGTACTGACTCAACTTTGTGACACAGCTAGTCGCGATTAACGTAGCAAAAAATCGATTTGGCAACAGTTATTATGCCGAAACTTATTGCAAGAAGTATATCGACACTATACTCGGTGAGCTCACAGCTAAAGTACATTTCGTACAACGAACAGATTAGAATTAAAATCTAATAAATCGAAATTTCCAATAACGTTAAACTTTTGTTATGATTATTAATATTGCAGGAGGAAGCAAAAGGTATTAAGTTATTCGAGATGACGTTTTTTATGAATACAATATTCAATGAGGTGATTAAAGAAAATTGTGACCAATGGCTTAAAAATTGAAAACTTTAAAAATTATAATGAGTTTGCTTATAGCAAGTATCAATAGGGTAAAAGCCGGATAGTTGTCCCGGGGGGATGGTTGCCCCAGTTGTTAATACACTATGTTAGAGATGTCCCTAGTGCTAGCGCTTTTCTGTAATTATTAATATGCCCTCGCAGGCCTCAGGTCCCAAAAGACTTAGGATAGGGCCCACAAGTTTCATCTGTGTGAGCGAAAATCTTCCGCGGTGAGACCTCGACGAGCGTTGTACTAATATTGGTTACTAATTTTTAGAGAATAAATAATGTTATGGTTGAGCATTCAGTCAACTATTTGTTTCCTCTCATGCATTAGAGTTTCAACTACACGATTTGACACGGTATATTGTTAAATAGCTTTTATTTTTATTTTTTTTAATAAAAAGGGCAAGTATCCGTTTCGAAAAGGATAGTCGCCCCAAATTCTTTTCCGGTTAGTTGCCCCAACGGCAATATGACAAAAACTCAGGCGTAGTCCTTGCTAGACCGAAGTTAGTTTAGCACTAGCGTTTAAAGAACTAGATAAGAAAGAAAAACTGTTAATTAAAGGTATTTTGAAAAATAATGTAATTATTAATTATAAAATAATAAAATAGATAATAAAATATCTAAATGAAAAAATAAAATTTAAAGAATATAATAAAATAAAATAATCTGTAACTTAATATTCGAAGTATTTTCGACGTGAGGCGACTATCCGCCACGTTCGGCAACTATCCCTCTTTGAAGAGGTCAAATGAAACGGGATTTACTCAAAAACAATATTAATTGGGTTTACAAAAATAGTGCACAATGAAAGATTAAAGAACAATGTTTTAATATAGGGGAGAGTGGGGTACAATGGGCCGCGGGGCACTGTGAGCCACATGCGATCTCTCGGAGGTTTGAAGCTTGTAAAAATCGAAATTTTTTGTGCAGGACCACAATTTATATTGAATTTCATCAAACCTAAATAAACGTCAATAGCAGCTCATAAAAAATTATTTAAAAAAATTATTGATTTGTGCCCAGGAAAATTTTTTTTTCGCTTGCCGGAAAAACGTAAAATATAATTTCAGTGACAGCTCGTGTTTCAGGTTTTAATCGATAGTGTTATTATTCATGATTCGCTTAGTCACTTGTATTTTTCTGTTTATCTCTTAATTAATAATGATTTTTATCAATAATCAAATTCTTTTATAGTGAGGTACAATGAGCCAACGAGTTGTGGGGTACAATGAGCCAATATTTCCCATTGAGCACGAACACCATGAAGTTGGCGCGAATTATATATGACGTCGATGTTTTGTCAAATTTTGTTGAGGTTAAGCACATAGAACATGAATGGCTCATTGTACCCCACCGAGTGGCACATTGTACCTCACCAGTGGGGCGCAATGTGCCATTCTGCAAATCTTTTTGAATCCAATTATTCTGGTATTTTCAAACTTTTTTTTGAAAAGGTGATATTTTTATTATACGCTTAAACGTCTAAAAAAACCGATTATAATAGTTGTTTTTCTAATCAGACTACCATAGCGAAAGTAAAAATTCTTTACAAAAAAGTGGCTCATTGTGACCCACTCTCCCCTACACGAACTTAATTTTTAAGTAATAGAGCTTTTTCCTTAAGTGTGGATTGTTAGGTAAGTGTTAGGATTTATCGTTGTCTCTTCTGATTGCAGCAAGTCCAAGTACAAACTGTCAAAATTTGTATTTCTCAAATATGCAATATGTTAATATTTGCTATTTGCAAAAGGACAAACGGTTGAAATTTTGAACTTACAAGAATGCAAATTAGTATAAGAATTGCTTGGCATTCACGACAATTCAACGGGTAATACGATATCAAAGAAATTTTGCCATGTTCTGAGTAGAATAAATAAGGACTTACCAATTGAAAAATCGGTACGAAGCATCGAATTCTGAGAAACAAATTGTCTTTGTGGAGGGACCAGAGACCAAATGGGGAAGTCAGAATTGCGATAACTCCAAAGCTGCTGAAGATACCTGATTTTCTCCAATTAACAGTAAACATGTCGATTTATTCGTCAACGAGAGTATCATCGGCGTTGAAATTTTTGTTTCTCCGTTTTAGCGTTCTTCACTCGTGCATCTTGCGAAAGAAACTTGACCCTTCTATGTCGAAGTGTACTGGTGGTATTGCTGAAAAATTCGACACTTAGGCCCGCGTCTCTCGTGTCAACGTATCATTTTGTACTTCATTAGTCTGAAAATTATCATTTACGTGTTTGCCAACTGTCCAGACTCATACCATTAACACTCTCATGTCCCATGCGATTAGCATGAAAATTATAGCAACCTCTGTATACAAGGACGATATTACATACGGAGTTTATTATATACAAGCATTATCAATGGACGTTTTTGGCGAACAAAGACCAGCATATGTCAGATCAACGATGGGTTAGTTGATCCACGCATACATCGATTGAATATTTTTAATTCAGAATTCTTCTGAGACAGTGAATGAAAAGTATCGCCGCGGAAAAGAAATGCAAATTCGCATACATGATTGTCATAAAGGGGGGCGATTCAAGCTTAAATTTCGCAATATCGATTTTTTAATTGCATAGCTTAATAGCGTTAACGTTAATTTGCAACGAAAATTTTGTAACAATACAAAAAATTGATGGAATTCCCATGTAGGAATTTACAACAGGCCCAATATTGGGCCAGCATTGGTGGCCATACGTGCAGTAATGGCCGGGTAATGGCCGGGTAATGGCAGTCATGACTGGCCCAGCCATGGTTCAGAGACGGATGACAACTTGGGCCCAATACTTGCGTTAGCAGTCTTGGCCCAGCAATGGTTGGCAGTCTTGCCAAGCCCTACTCCTGACTATGTTATTTTTCTTTGTAATATATATTTATTTAAAATGTAGATAGAAATAAGTTTTTTTATTAATGTTTTATTATTTTTAAACACATAAGGTTGGGGAATGAAAAAACATGAGTTAAATAAATAAAAAAAAGATCGTTTAAAAATTAATCAATTTTTTAGACTAGTTAATTTTCTTAGTACCTACGGGGACCAAAGAAAATTCACGAGCTCTGGGATTTGAAACCTACTTCCCTATCGAGCCTACCTACCCACACGGAAATATAATATACCGGAAAATATATTTTTCGATATACGTAAAAATATATTTAAAATATATTTGAAGTGTACATTATATATTCTAAATACATTTTAGATATATGATTATTGTGCATAAAAATATATTTTTTGATACATGTAAAAGCATATATTGTGTATATTTAAACACCAATTAAAAATGTATCTAAAACATACAGAACATGCACTCAATATATATGTTTGATGTATTTAGTATATATCTTCAATACATTTTTTATATTTATATTGTAATATTTTTAAATAGATTAAAAATATACCTAAAATCATATTTGTAATACATACATTTTCGGACAAAATATACTTAATATATCCAAAAATATATTTTCCGTAATATTTGCCGATATATTTTATTTCCATATGGGTAGTGACCTAATAGTCACACCCGAACCACTACGCTATCGCCTACTTATAATATTCTGATGCGTATATCATATTTATGAAAGATGAGCAAAAAAAATATATGTACACGGAAAAACAAAGTCAGTACGGATTTGGGTTTACATAACTCTGGAATTAAAGTTATGAGGAGTCACATTACTTATGATGGGTCAGGGGGTGTGAAAATAAGTTATGAGGGGTCCTTTAATTTATGAGGGGTCAGCACTCCTGGAATTGAGTTTTGAGGTTTTATCTAACCTACGAGGGATTAGGGGTCGCGAAATTAAGGTATGAGGGGTCACTTGCGTTATAAGGGTTCAGGTCTCCGGGAATCAAGTGTTGTACATGATTGGCACTCGTATATTAGCCATATGTTAGCGAAATAATAGTAAATATAATAAAATAAATAATCATGGCGAATAATGGGCAATCAATGATGGCCCACAATTGGTAGCCTTTATTTGGCCAATCATTAGCAGTAGTACATTGGCCTAGTTTCAGTCGGATAATAGCAATTATACAGAAATCATAGTGATGGCGACCAATACTCACCCAATAATGGCCCAGATATGGACGAGTTACACTTGACCAATTGTCACTAAACGTATATTGACCAAAACCTGGGCCTGTCGTCGGACTTGGTCAGTCCTGGCCATTCCTACATGGGTGATGACGATTTTTCATGAAGAGTAAGACGGATAGCAGAGGAGCATTTATAAGTTTTCACGAAGGTTTCATTACTATATCAAAAGTACATTTTTTAATTTTTCATTTCAGATCATCCTCGTTGTCAGAACAAGCTACATCGATTGGCCGTGCAGCGATGGCACCACTTTTTTAAAATAATAATAACTTCATTAATTGTCAATATTGATAAAAGGAAAAAAATCAAACTTGGCAAGACTATGAATGAATTGTGTATATAATCTTGATCTGGACGATCAGCCACACGCTCATCAGAGTAAATATTGAAAATTGACGTATTTTTTCGAATCTAAGTACGTGCACATCCGTTAGCCCTCATCAATTTTTATTTTCTCTTGTTTGATGGAAAAAAAAAGTTCCGTGGACGACACGAGCGACATAAATTCTGCAAAATATCTTCGCCATTTAATCGTGATAAAAATCAGGACGTACAATCAGTAATTTACAGTTACTTGATTCTAATTCTGTAATTAATGAGGCGAAAAAAAATGTAAAAAAATTGTTCAAGAATTTGGGTTTGTCGTGTTTGTTTTGGAATCTCTCGTAACTTTACACGTTGCCCATTATTTGCTCGACCTTTCTGCACGTAGATTGATAAAAATGTCTCCTGTTCATGTAACAATATATTATTATCATTCGTCGAGCATTATTCGAAATACCGAGAGGTACGAGGTCGATGTTTTCAAGACGTTCATAAACGCGACCCGAGTCATGTTAAAGAATTTTCCAGCTGTAAGATGCGGCGATACATTTGATCTCATCATAACAAATACGAGATCTTTCGACAGATATAGGGGCAATTCGTACCATGAGATATCGTAAACCGATTGCGTTATATAGTCACCTTGACTCTGCAGTGCCTCACCGATGCACGCGTACATGAACGATTGCAGAAGCATGTACTGCATTAAGACGATGCTCTTTATGGTGTCAAAATAATTATTCGTCTTCAGAGCAATTAAAAAACTGAAACCTACGAAAAAGATTCATCATTACCCCACATAAAATTATTTCAAAAGTACTCAACAAAGTTATCGTACTCCGTCACTTTATAACTATTGGGCCTTTACACTGAGAAAAGTAAATAGTCAAATCAAATAAATAAATTTAGTTGACTTCGAATTGGTTGACTCAAACCTGGAATAGTCTGAGTAACGGCATATTTATTAGAGTTGACAAAATAAATGATTCGGTGTACTGATGTAAACAGTTGACTTCATATAGTTGATTCAAGTTTTCATCCAGTTCCGACAATGCATGACGCATTGTTGGAACTGGATGGAAATGGTGACCTGACTGATATATTGTTGAAACAACTAAAGTTGATAGGTTGTGATAACTGAATGACATTTTTTGTTACAATCCAATTCTGCATCGCTTCAATCCACGTAAATAGTTCAGAAAACTGAATAATCTATTGGACAGCCTAGACAATAGGTTCGTTTTTCTAAAGTCGATTCAACTAAACCATTGTTCCCACGCGGAAAAAAGTATATTTGTCATATATCCCAGATATATAATTAATATATGTCATATGAAACGGCAAAAATTTGTATATTCGTAATACATGAGACAAGTATGATATAATATATTTTTCATGTATATGTAATGCATGTATTTCTCATATATTTCTCATATATTTGCGATACATGATTCATACTTGGCATACATGAATTATATATTTCTCATAGATATTTGAAAGTGTTTATGAAAAAAAGGTATTCATAAACAAAACAGATTTTCCTTTGCCGGAAAAAATTCGAATCTTCATAACCCCTAACTTTTTTCAATTGCATAGTAGTAGGCGATAGCGTAATAGGTAGCGTGTTAGGTAGTTAGGTACGATAGGTATGATGGTAGGCAGGGTCGAGGGTTCGATTCCCAGTTGGGCAGAGAAATAAGATCGCAGATTTTTCTTTTTTTTCGATTTATCTTTTTTTGGGGCCGCTAAACTATGCATATTAAATTATTTTACAAGGGTTTCATATTTTTTATAACATGTTTAGTAACAATTAATTAACACGCATTTTATTGAATCAATCATTTTTCCTGTTGATTTGACTAATTACCGGTTAGATACAACTCTATTTCAGTTAATGCAAAATAACATTCTATTGAACCAACAATTTTATGTATTGGTTGGACTAATTGCCCGTTAGATGCGACTCGACTCAGTCAACTCAAAATAGCTCTTCATTGAATCAACAATTTTATTCATTGGTTGGACTAATTGCCGGTTAGATGCAACTCTACTTCAGTTGGTTCAAATAGCTTTTGTTAAACCAACAATTTATCGTGCTTCAAGCAAACAAAATATTCAGTTCGGCATACTGTACACTCTCTTGCTAGCCCGTCTCCGCCGCATTTAGTCCAGCCAACAAAATTTTCAATGATTCAACAAATTTATTTTCTCAGTGTAACTATATATTGGGGCATATTCGTGCAATTCCCTCGCTTGAATGAATCACGCTGAACAGATTACATGGACAAGAGAAAATTCGCGAAAAAAACCGAAAACATGCTCACCCGCGACGCTGATGAATATCACACTCGTGAGCAATTGCACCAGCACAATTTTGTTGTAAGCATCCTCAAGCAGTTCGGCGAGGCGCAAAAGATGTTGATGCCGTGATATAAGAGCGTTGATTTTTTTTCGTCTCATCATCGTCAATTCGAGATTCCCGTTATTATCGAGACTCGCGAATCTCAAATTGAGAATCTTAAACTGTCCGCAGAGATGGGTCGTTATCGCAAGAAAAAAAGCGTCACTTCCGACCGCGACGGTGCAACATGTGACCATTTGCACAAATTGATTAAGAACAAGAATGAGATATATTGACTCGGGCACGTTGTTGAAAGTACAAGCCAATGGAAACAGATATCGTTTTTTCGAGACATAAAGAGTCAAATTTGTCTCGCCGTATTTACCGATCACGATCATCTCATCGGCGTCGATAACGAGAATCTTGAGAAAGTACATACTACTGCACAAAAATACCACTGTCACTAGAACGAATGTAATGCTCTTATAAATACGTTCGTAGAACATCATTGTATCACGATATTTGATAATTTCGATCGACGACCAATCGTCGATCGCCGATATTACATTTTTCCGAAGTTTTTCACGATGAATGTAATAAACTATTAATTTTGACAAGCTCATCACACCCGTGCTCAAGACCAATAAATTGTCGACGGAATCCTCGGCTCCGCCGCAATTCTTAAGCATCTCGTACAGTGTCGCGATCATCATGACGATCTAAAAGATCACGAAGCTGCTGATCGTAGGTTGGAATTTTTTTTGGTAAGTTTTCATAAGAGTGTGTAATAAAGTGTAAATGGAAGGAGGTATGTACTTAAGAATGTAAGAATTTGTGGGTAAACGTGAGTAAATGTTAAGGAGTGTAAGCATACCTAAGTGTAGAAGAAAGTTTGAAGACAAGTATAAAGCTAAGTTCAATTAAGTATAAGTGATAAAGAATTGAAGGGCGTGTGGTAAACATCAAATATTTTTTTCTTGGAGGATGTTAAAACGTTGAAACTTACAACTTGAACAATCCCCATGGCCATACGGATCTTGAGTCGTAGATCATCTCGAAGGAGCGGCCACAAGCCGAACGTCCAGTTGAGTGTGGCAAAGAGTGCGAATGCTCTTCTGGCATCGACGTTCCAGGTCTCTGACGACATCTCTTCGGGCTCAAAGGGTCGTAACCCCCGGGGTCACGCACTATATCTTACCCTTTCTCCGATATATCCTGTTCCTTTCTTCTCCTATACCTGAAATGCTATACGATCGGTAGACCATTCGTCCATAGACCGGCAATTTTCCAACGAACATACGAATTTTCTCAGCGAGTAAGCTCACCCATAGATCAGCCTTCATTTGTTCACGATCATTTATTCATCACTGTGGCAAACCCTTTCTGAATTTTTTTCTAGGTATCATTTGCGACAGAGAAAAAATGGATGTATATATTCATGTGGTGCACATGCGCATGAAGAGAATAATGCTAAATTATTTACAACCAGCATGGGATCTTGTGAAATATTCGCAACGCTACAGAGTAGATTTTCTTTCTATCCCCACATCGATATCTCGTAATTCTAGGTTGAAAATTCTGAAACCTTTTTTTACCGCAGCATGTTCGCATCGCTAAATAAGATCGATATCGCGCAATTTCAATAAATACACAGAGACAATATCGAAAAAAAAAATAAGACATCGAATAAAACTGTCTCACATTGTATTCTTTTTTCTGAGTGTCTTGTATTATATTCTTCATTTTTTTCTCTCACAAAGACATGAGTTTCGCGAGGGAATAAGGAGGACGAAGAAGAGCCAGACGTGAAAAAACGAAATTGCAAACAACGACAAGTCCGGTAAACAGTCAGTTAATAATTCACTTTTATCTCTACGCAGGTATGTTTCACAAAAATACTTATTATATGGCGCTGTTCAAATGATGAAGAACATAAAATTAACTTAATCTTAAACATTGCTCGAATATTTTACAAGTTTTACTTGTCTCATCGAAAATACAAAAAAGGTTACGATTGTTATCGGCGATGATTTTCGACAATTTCTCATTCTCGTATCATTATTCGCAATTGGGAACTCAAGAGCAGTGACATGCCATCTGGTGGCGTACCTTCTGATGTTTCATCTGCATGTTCCAGAATATCTATATATATTCGCAGTCACGTTATCGATTATAATATATAGATATTCTGAGGCATGCATTGTGCACCTTATTGCCGCCATTTTGCTGGCTGTGACGTCAGCACTTGAGTTCCCAATACCGATAGATAGGAGGCCGATGTTTTAATCACATCCATGAGTGTCTCACTGAAGAATTCACCGGTTGTCAATTGCAACGGAACGTTCGATCGCATCATAACGAAGACCAAATTTTTTGCCAAATTATCCGGCAATTCGTACCACAAACTGTCGTAAACCGATTGTATAATTTTGAAAGATGCAACGTAACTAAAAAACCTTAGATTTTAAGTGGAAATGTCAAGCATGAAACAAGTAACGTGCATATATACGGAATCGCCTGGAATTATTTCCGAATTTTGCTATGCAGTTTTTTTTTTTTTTACTATTTTTGCTCGAAATTCTGACATCGTCCCAGCGCAAAATTTTATCTGATTGAAATTTCCGTACTTCGTGATACAATAAAAATGTGAACAAATTCAGCAACATTTGGCATGCTATAAGCAACAATTTTCAATAATAATATTGTATAAAAGTTATTAATAAATTGTTTAACAACTTGTTAATGACTTTTGGGCAATATTATTATTGATGAACAATGAACAACAATCAATAGATATTATTGATCATTGATGCTTATAGCATGACAAATATTGTTGATTTTTTCAGATTTTTATTATATCACGAAGTACAGAAATTTCAATACAATACAAAACAATACGATACAATTTTTCACTGGGACTTCAGCATCAGAGTTTCAGGCAAAAATAGTAAAAAAAAAAAATCGTAGGAAAATTCTGAAATAGATCCAGGTGATTCCGTGTATACGTACGCTACTTTTTTTACACTTGACATTTTCTGTTAAGCTCTATAGTTCTTTAGTTACGTCGCATCTTTCAAAATTTGTCTTTTTTAGCCAAAAGTGAAATACGAAAATGAAATTAAAAAAATAAAATGGAGCGTCTGCTAACCCATTCAAATGTACCGTAGATAAAAAAGACAACAAAAAATGTCCTCAAGCTGTGCGCCTAATTCGCGATTGTCGAAAAAAGGCTAAAAAACGGTCTGGTAGAGAAGTGCATACCGAGTCGAAAAAAAATCATAAAAAATTTTTTTCAAAGCGAAACAAAGCTGAATTTTTTCACAGAGTTATACAACTTCTAGTGCGGCAAGAAATACTGACTGGTGTATTCAAACTTTTGAGCGGGGTGTATATAAAAAACCGGACAAATGCGAGTCGGACTCGCCCACCGAGGGTTCCGTACAAATTTGTTGGTACATATTATAAATAGTTCAGGAATCTAGGCTCGCAGTTTTTTGTGAGCTTTTCCCGAAATTCAGTTCCTAAAACCTATAATCACTTATAGGAAATTGTGGTTATACTAACAGTTCATACCTAAATTAGTTAGGTAACCTAATCTACAAAAAGATTTGGTCACCCATACAATTATGCCCGCGCGTACTCACGGAAAAAACGACTTAGTTGATTCAAACAGCCAGCTTAGTGCTCTGAGCGCCAGAAGAGAAATTAGTTGGATCAACTAGATAGTTGGCTGAGTCAACTAACCAAACCAATTTTTTAGTTAGCACAACTAATCGACTTGGTTGTGGTAACTAATAAATAACGTTGGTTAGTTGACCCAACCAACTATCTAGTTGATCCAACTACTTTCTCTTCCGGCGCACAGAGCACTAAGCTGGGTGGTTGAAGCAGCTATTAGTCGTTTTTTCCGTGCCGTTGCTTAACCTCGATGATTGATTACGTACTTTAAATAAAGACTATATTTTTTATGATTAAATTACAAATGTATAGTTTTCAGATTTTTCTCTATACTTGCAGTATAAGACGGCATTACTTGCCAAATTTCATAGTTCTAGGTCAACGGAAAATACCCTATAATTTTTGATTCCCTTGAGAGTGTTGAAATATACGTTTTTTGCGGCATAAACGGCCGTATCTTTTTTTTACGTTAACCTAGAAGTTTGATTTTTCCACAGCTTCAAGGGACTGTAGACCTGAGTATATGGTTTTAATTTCAACTCGATAACTTCACGCGTTCCCGAGATAAAGGGTCTTGACAGACAGACAGACAGTATCAAGCTATCAACGTGTTTAATTATAGAATTATAAAAAAAGAGTTGTCACGAAATCTCGAAGTGCGAGTTATTTCTGAAGCTGCTAGAGACGTGTTTTGTTTGGTTATCAATGTGCGTATTTCAGATCGTAGAAAAGAGGAGGAAACAATTGCAACTCATTCGATCGCGATCGTGTCAGATAAATTTATTTAGAGACGCGATCGTGTCAGATTAAAAAAGTTATAAAACAATTAGGGAACGTACTCATACTACGTGACCTATTTAGGGGAGGTGGTGGAGGGGGGTCTTCAAAATACCACGCTTGGTCACAGGGGCGGGGGGGGGCTTAGGTTTTTGTCACTTTTATTTGGAGGTTAAAGCTGGGGAACATACGATACACCACTGGAGTCAGTCAGTTACTCGGAACGAAATAATTCTTAAAACGAAATTAATTTAATATTATATGCTCTCTAAAAATCATCTATGTACTTTTCACTAATATATTTCGCTAGATATTACGATCTAATGTTCCCTTTCTGCGAAATTTTAATGAGATCATGTGTATTGACTACCACGTAGCGCTCATACATCCTTAAGACAAGAAAAAGAATCAAGTTTCACTAGAAAAATATTTTTAATGTTATTCTCACTACAAGAAACAATCAAGATGAGAAATTAAAAAAAAAAAAAAAAAAATACAACAAAAATAGTAATCATTTTGAAATATGAAATACGAGAGTGGGAGAATGAGGGGAACGTCAAGTTATGGGAGCGTTTTCTGGCCGACGCGTCAAGTTGTGGGAGCGTCCACTGTATATATAAAAGGCCGCAATTTTCGACGTGTCAGATATATTTCCAATGAAAATTGATGATCTTCAAATATCCTAGATACATTTTTAAATATCTTTATTTTGTCCATGTTTTCAAATTAGCAAACCTTCCACCTTCAGCAAGTTGTTATCTCAATTCTTGCTTCATCGTCAAACGTTCTTAAGGTCTCAAAAAAATGATCGTCGTTTTGATATAATTTATAGATTCACGAAAGTTTCCATTAATTTCATTTGAGGCCAAAAAAAATGATCAGATTCTTTTACAACCAATAATAAGTCCCAATCGTCTCGATGTTAATCGACCATCCATTAGTAATGCGCGATAAGACGTGTCCATCATTGTTGAACATAATTATTTGAAAATAATCTAATGATGGAGTTTGTATAGAGTGGAGAATTTTTTTTTTTGAAAATCTCTCAATCCTTGATAAGGACCATCAAAACCGAGAGATAAGAGACGGATGTTTTGACAAAGTCGGTGAATGTTGATCGTGTCATTTTGAAGAATTTACCGGCCGTCAGATAAGTCGAGGTATTTGATCGTATCATGAGTAAAATCATGTCCCTCGAGATGCTCTTTGGCACAGTTTGCCAGGGTCCTTCGTAAATCGATAATCCAATAGCCTCAACATGGCCACTCATGTTTTCCCCGATACAAGCATACGTGAGTGTCTGAATGAGGATAAATATTGTTATTCCAAAATTCATCATCGCACTGTACTTGTCGGACTTCTTAAGCGATATAAGAAAGTTGAAACCTGCAAAATGTGATTTTTCTTATACATGTGAATATTCGTATTCTACGAAGCTGCATATTTTCATCTCTACCGGTCACAACTTCACCGTCTCACGACTCTACCAAAATACAACATCCAGCTTCTGTAAATTTTCATATTAGGTGATATCGGGCTAAACACTTCATATACTGATAGTCTGCAGAGTGATATAAATTATCATAATTTAATTTCAAGAAAATCGCTCAAGGGGTTTGAATTTGATAAAATCTTGAGTTTTTTGCAAAAAGCGAGCAGTTGCATATGTCGTTCAATCGGGCCCAAAATTTGTACCGAAATAATTCAGCAGATGAAGGTACTTGCCAGAAAATTTTGCAAAAATTACTAGAGTTTTGCTGATTTTGTGCAAATTACAAATTTCGTCGCAAAGGCGACTTGCTCTAGCATCCCGAAGGTACTTGGGATTAAATTCCGCAAAATTTCATTCAGAAGCTTGGATTGTATGAAATTTTTCATTAAAAAAAACAACATGAACACAATGGCTTCTGCAAATCTTGAGATACAGGGCTAGAAAAGTATATACCGATAGTTTGGATGATACATTTTCCTGGTATTAAATTGCGTGAAAATCGCTTACAGAATTTTGGTTTTCTTAAATTCTAAGCTTTTTGCAACAAGCTCGTGATCATTCTAGCTTATACGCCATAAGTGATAATATCAGGCTCAAAATTTCTCTATGGAAACTTCAGCAGATGATGTGATCATTCTATCGCACGTAAATTTAACGATATACAGCGACAGTTTTTAATTTTTATGCAGAAATTTTAGAGATATGTAGTAAAAATAATTTGCAAATTCGAAATTTGCACATCACTTTCTCATTATTTTTTCGTGTCCGCAAAGTTTTTTCTATGAGGAAACCAAAGCTGCACCGAAAAGAAGGTTTAGTAATGAACTAAATCTTTAGTTGCATACGCACGACTAAATATTTACTGGGTCTAACTAAATAATTAGTTTCTTGACTAATTCTGCGTTTCAGTTGACCAAAATATGATTCAGGCAACAAAATTTGGGTTCGTCCAACTAAATATTTAGTCGTGCGTATGCGACTAAAGATTTAGTTCATTCAACCATTTTTTTTTCTCAGTGTATGGACTAAAAACTACATATTTGAATGAGATCACCATTGCACTTTGCCGGCGCTCGTGCTCTTTAAGGGCGCAAGGATAAATAAGTTAAATTTTCACTCAACTGTTTAATGTCACGATTAATTAGTTAAGTAAAAGCCCTCGTAGCTTAAACAAATATGACATATCGTCAAATGTTTTGTTAATTCAATTGAATGCACTTTTTTCCGGTGAACAACATCTGAATTGCATACAAAATATAAACTGTTCATTCAACTAAACCATTTGGTAATGCAATCGCATATTGAGTGCATTTTACCAAATATAGAATAAAAACAATGTAATTTTCAATTGAACGGATTCTCTACTCTGTTGGGTCAAGGATATTAATATTAATATGGGAATGCAATTTTTGTTTCCATTTTGATACACGTTTTGAGTTAACTTACACATTTCGTTCGCCACCCGTAACCGCCGGGTTTAGTGAATTCAAGCCAAATTTTTTTCATTTTACCAAATCTTTTTCTCGGTGTGTAAAAGCTACTTGAGGATTTGCCGATGTGTAAATATGAGTCATATTATATGACGAAGACAGGATGTGCAAATGTCGAAGTGGCCAGATTTTTAAACATTTTCAACCGATATTATTTTATAAATTTAAAAATTGGCAGAGATGAGTGGGAGAGTTTCAATCGGTAGAGATGTAAAGGTGCCGTAAAAGATGCACATTCCAAGAGATTATTCGCGATCAAAAGATACATTATGTACCTGCAACATTGAGAAGAATGAGATTCATGAGAATCTGCGTGAAAATAATAATGTTGAAAGACGCTTCGATATGATCGGCCAGCTTCAACAAGTGTTCGTAACGAGCAACGAGGATCCCATACTCTCGTCTCGTTCGTATGTTATTACTCTGATTCTTGAAGTTAGAGAAACATCGTTTGAGGATGGAAAATTGTTCTGCAAGATGACACGCGATCGTTATGAAGAATACATCGATCGAAATATTGATACCGACGGAACAGAGAAATTGAAGCCATTGATTGATACTGATGATTCGATAGATCGTTTGCGATACATCGTTCAGTGTACAAGCCGAAGGAAATAAAAATCTTTTTTTCAATATAATCGTCGTGTTTTCCATTGCCATGGGATCGATGTTCCTCTTCAATGTGCGGAACGAGTCAGAGTCGATGGAGTAAATTTTTATCGCATACGAGAAGGCAGATGTGGTACCCAAAATCATATAACTTCGCGTCAATTTTTCGCAGAATCTTCGCCAATCGTATAATGTCGATGAATCGATCTTGTGGAAATCTTCACGAGACCAATCGTCGTATGCTGAATCAACGTTGTGCCGCAGCTTGTCGCGATTAACGTAGCAGAAAATCGATTTAGTAACAGCTATTATGCCGAAACTTATTACCAGAAGTATGTCGACACTATACTCGGTGAGCTCACAGCTAAAGTACATTTCGTACAACGAACAGATCAGCATTAAAATCTAAGAAATAGAAATTTCCAATCACGTTAAACTTTTTTTAACATTGATCAAAATTAATGATACAGGAAGAAACAAAAGGTAAGGTAAATGTCCCAATACCCGACCACGTCCCAGTACCCGACCACTTGAACCAATATATCAGCAAGTTAAGCGTTCACTTGAGAGAAATCTTAAACTGTGAATTGATTTAATAACTAGGATTCATAATCTACGTATACGACACTACTTTTAATGGTTTAAGAATCGTCTGTAATTTAATTTTGGATAAATATGACAGCACGCGTACTATTCGGGGCACGGAAGCCATTATCTAAGCTGAAGTACTAAGGAATCGCGATATCTTATTGAAGCTATTTTGAAGTGGTTTGGGTTTCGGTTTGGCTTTGGGTTTTCTATCTGCGCGATATCTTATTGAAGCTATTTCGAAATGCTTTTATTGTTTTTGAACTGAGCCTTAGCTATTTTTATTCGGAAAGATACCACTAATTTGATCATGTTGTGTCAATTAGCCAAAAATGCGTTCTAAGTACTTAATTTTCATGTCCGGTTATTGGTACATATGAAATGTATCTTGTACCGATAACCAACCATGTGTCCGGATATCGGTACTTGCTCGCGACTATTTTCAGTCCCAGTAACCGGACATCTGCTGCCATGTATATTATTCGTGCATAACCTCAAAATTTCGGTGACACATTCTCTGAGCAGCGACGCATTTTTCTCAATTCACCCACTCCCTTTCCCCCATCATAGAGATGAGTGGTTGGTTATAGGGTCATAATGTGTGGTCGGATATTGGGTCATATAGAAAAACGGGTGGTCGGCTACTGGTACATTTACATTTGTCAGTATTTTCGGTTGTTATGAATAAACAACTAATTATAGTAACAACTATAATCTGTGTTTTGGAAACTACCCAGTGGACACAGTAATGTTGCAGCAATGTAACGGCAATGTTACCGTTTGTAACATGTAACATTACATGGACGTTACATGTAAGTTACATGTAAGTTACAATTTCCTACTCAGCAATGTAACATTGTTACATAACAGTTATGTAACGTTATATAACAGTTACGTAACAGTTATGTAACAGTTACGTAACAGTTATGTAATTGTGTTACGTTACCGTAACTAGAATTAATTGTTGTTAAACATGTTATAAAAAATATATAGCTCTCGCAAAATAATTTAATAGGCATAGTTCACCGGCCCGAAAGCGATTCATAGAAAAAAAAAATCTGCACGAATTGTCTGATCTAACTTTTCTCAGAGACTGGGAATCGAACCCTCGACCCTACCTACCATCCTACCTATCTACCTAACACGCTACCGACTATTTATGAATTCTCTCTACTTGTATAATATATGAATGCTGGAGTGCCGAAAAAATAATAGTAGTATAATAATGGTAGTAAAATAATAATAATAATAATAATAATAGTATACGCATTTGAATGAGCAATAAACCATGAAAGTTTATTTTTTATTTGCGAATTCCAATCCCCTGACCCCTCATAAGTTATGTAAACTTTATTCCAGAATACCTGAACCCTCATAACTTACGTTACCCTTCATAACTTAATTTCAGAGCTTCGAACCCCTCATAAGTTATGTAAGCCCTCAAAACATGTTTGAAAGAGGTGTGACCTCTCATAAGTTAAGTGACCTGTCATAACTTAATTTGGGGGCCTCTGACTCCTAGTTTATTCCAAAATACCTGACCCCTCATAACTTACGTCATCCCTCATAACTTAATTTCGCGACCCTTGACCCCTCGTAGTAAAAATGTTTACAGTGTGTAACTTCTATGGTATATTGCCGCAATAGAACATATGTTACATTACTGTAATGTAACAAGGTTATATAGCAGTTATGTAACCTACATGTAACAAATGTTACATAACATGTTACTTGCGTGTTATATAACAGCAACGTTACACAGGAATAACATTGTAACATTACATGTAACTTCCATGTTATATTGCCGCAATATAACATTTGCTACGTTACTCTAATGTAACAAAGTTATATTGCCGTAATATAACATATGTTACATTGCTGTAATGTAACAAAGTTATATTGCAGTTATGTAACCTACATGTAACAAATGTTACATAACATTGTTACTTGCATGTTATATAACAGCAACGTTACATAGGGATAACATTGTAACATTACATGTAACTTCCATGTTACATTGCGGCAACTTAACGTGTTCACTGGGTAGAGACTTCAAGCTTTCCAATAGTCATAGTTGTTATAGAAAATAGGTTATTTTTGGAAGCGCAAAACAAGTTAACTTTTTCGTCGCCTCTTAGATGGTCGGGTATTGGGACATTTACCTTATTAAGTTATTTAAGATCAGGTTTTTTTTCTAATAAATATTCACCCATACTTGGAGTATGTTACGAATAAGATATTGAGATAACTATAAACAAGTGCTGAATATAATCTTAAACGCAATGGCTTACGAACTGAAAACTTTTAAAATAATTATAAAAATTCGAAAAGAAACAAAATTCACAATTTCCATTAGTTGTTAGGATTTATCGTTGTCTCTTCTGATTGCAGCAAGCTCAAGTACAAATCCCCAAATATTGTATTTCTCAATAGTGAAATACATTAATATTTGCAATTAGCGAAAGGACAAACAGTTAAAAGTTTGAATTTACATAAATGCACATTAGTATAAGAATAGCTCAGCATTCATGACTCATAAAATTTCTCATGTTCCAAGTAAAATAAATAAGGACTTACCAATTGAAAAATCGGTACGAAGCATCGAATTCTGAGATACAAATTGTCTTTGTGAAGGGGCCAGAGACCGAATGGCGAAGTCATAATTGCGATAGCTCCAAAGCTGCTGAAGGTAACTGATTTTTTCCAATTGACACTAAACATGTCGATTTATTCGTCAACGAGAGTATCATCGGCGTCGAACCTCTTATTTCTCCGTTTTAGCGTTCGTTACTCTTGTATCTCGCGAAAGAAACTTGACCCTTTTGTGTCGAAGTGTTCAGTTGGTACTGCTAAAAAATTCGACACGCAGGCTCGCGTCGCTCGTGTCAACGTATCATTTTGTACTTCATTAGACTGAAAATTATCATTTACGTGTTTGCCAACTGTCGAGACTCATACCATTAACACCCTCATGTCCTATGCGATTAGCATGAACATTATAGTAGCCTCTGTATAAGAGGACGATATTACATAGGAACCTTCTGATATAGCATTATCAATGGATGTTTTCAGCGAACAAAGGCAAACACATGTCAGACCAATGATGGGTTTGTTCGATCCACACGTACATCCATTAAATACACAGGCCCACAAAAAAAAATTTGTGTGTAAATTTACTATGCGGAGGCATATTAAATTCACAAAACTTGGTATATTAAATCGAAATTAAAAAATCAAAAATCAAAAAATTAAAATCAAAAATATTCAACGTGTTTTTGAATGAGTTTTTTGAGTTTTAAACGTTCAATCGCGTTTTTAAAAGTGAATGTCATTTTTGATTTTTTTTAAATCTTTTGTTTCAAACATACATCTATTCAATAATTTTTAAGACTAGTCCGATCGGGGGATCTCAATAACTACTATTTTTTCGATTTTTAAAAATGATATATATTTTTTTTTAATAAATTGTTATGAATACCAATTTTTGTAACGGTATAGTAAAAAAAAATTTTTTGTAAAAATTTGTTTATTACCAGTGTACAGCATTGCTTTATACTAATCCCCCCTCCCCCCCTTTCCTAGTAAGGCCGGGGCCTGCAGCCCGCACCCTACACCTTTTCCATTCTGTATCGCAATTCTGCCGAGAGTGAAGGGAAAACTGCAGAAAAACCTTCACTGATACAGACGGTAAACTCTACCTAAGCGCCCGTCGGTAGCAATGCGAGCACGCTCTAGCACGACTATCGTCGGTCGGTTAGGTAGTTACCTCCTCCATTGCGATCCAGTGAGCCAGTCGCTTGCACAGTTAGGTGAACCACCATCCGAGCGATAAGAACCGCGTCGGCAGGCCTCACCGAAACCGTACAATTAACCGCCCACTCATCGCAATGAGGTCTTTGGGATTCCATCATTTTTAAGGTGGGGTCCCAACCCACCGGGATTGCAGCTGATAAACACTTGAAAAATTGGAATATTTTTCAGCGGTGTCGCCGGGGTTCGAACCCGGGTCCCGCGGATTACGAGACCTGCGCTCTAGCCACTTGGCCACTGCTCTCCCTTGTTACGGTATAGTATTTTTTCAATATTTAGAATTTATTTTGACCCAATTTTGTTAACGGGTTCTTAAAATTAATAATTAATCGTTGAGTCTGTTTATGAACAATAATAACAACAGTTCTTATTTATTCACGTATTTTTTTGAAAACCTTACATATACGATTATTTCCTGAATCAGAATATTCCTTTGCCAATACATTTCCGTTGCTCATTGGAATAATTGAATGAAATTTTTGTGTCTCCCTGTGATTGACTTCGCAGTATTTTATCGCAAATAAAATCTTTCTTTTGCATCTGAATAATGTTTCTAATGTGAAAATTTGACAGCATTATTCGGTAGACTATTAAGGTTCATTGCCCACTCATACAATTCTTGAACTATCGTTATTTGCTCATCGATTAATTATTAATTTTAAAAATCTGTTAACAATGAAAAAGTGTCCAAATTAATTCAAAATGATTAAAAAAATACTATACGGCAGTAATAAAAATTGGTATTCATAATAATTCATAAGAAATTGTTTTTTTAATTTTCAAAAATCGAAAAAAATAGTAGTTATTGAGATCCCACGATCGGACTAAAAATAGTCTTAAAAATTATTGAATAGATCGATGTTTGAAACAAAAAATTAAAAAAAAAAAAAAAATGACCTTCACTTTAAAAACGCGATTGAACGTTTAAAACTCAAAAAACTCATTCAAAAACACGTCGAACATTTTTGTCGTTTTTCTGAAAAGGCCATAAACAAACAAAATTTTTGAAAAAAAAACTTTCAATTTGGACCATTATTAACCCGTAACCGTCACTGTGGGTGGCGCACACCCATGGCAAAATTCAAGTTTAAATATCTCAGGTTGCTGTTTTTCATGTTTTGGCAATACATACTTTTATAATAAATGACGTTTTCTACCAGAAAAATCGTTTACAATCACTAAAAAATCCTATATATATGTTCCAAATTACCTTATACCTCATACGTCATTTATCAAACTTCAAACTTATAACGAATAAATATACTTTTTGAAAAGTTCAAGGTAAAACTATTTTTTTTCTAAAAGTATTATTACACTTTGAGAGTAGAATCCCGTAAGAATTAAAAAATAAAAAAATTAATTACATTTTTTATGAATTTTTATGTCCAAAAAGTCAAAATTTCCGAATTTTTTTTAGTCGCCGGTTTTTTACTATTATAAAATCAAAATTATCCTAAAATACTCATTGCATTATATAAAATAAACCTTAAACTAACTTCAGTTAAAATTTCAAGTCATTATGTCAAGTAGAAGTGAAATGACAGCAACTTATCTGAATAGGGTGGTTGCCACCCAGTATGACGGTTACGGTATTTTTACGAGGTGTGACGGTTAAAAAGAGCGGTTTTTTTGTTAATTTAATACCTTTCGAACGGGTAATAAAAAAAATCTCAAAATTTAACAGGAAGGGTCTTTTGATGGGTACTCAAAAATATAAAAAAATTGAGGAAATAAAAAAAAAAAGTTTTTCAAACTGCCCGATTTGGGATGGAATGCCCCATAGATATCGTCATAGGATTTCTAATATTCCTTACCACAGTTCTCTATTTTATGACTTAAAATTAATACAGCGGTGTATTAATTCAATAATCGGTATACACATTTGGAATTTTAATAAACTTTCTTGAATATCCATGCATAAAAATGAAAATTAATATACAGGTTTTGTGAAATAGTATGAAAAATACAATCGCAAAGTCTTGTAAATTTACATATCCAGTATCTGAAAAATGCAATGCAAATGCTACTTTTAGTTCTTGTATATCGGTAACTGAAAATTGCAGAGCAGTATGAAGAATATACTACTTCCGATTTGGAATTTATATGCGGTTTTCCAATTTACTTTATGATCAGTCATCGTCTTATTCAACTTGGCAACTAAAATTTACTACTCTAGGGTGTTAATTCTATTAGTATAGTACACAAATTTGAAATTTTAATGCACCATTTTGAATATCCGTACACAGGAATGATCAATAGGCAGACTAAGTCTCATTAGGTTTAAATAATTTTTGCATTCTGAGCAATCATATTGAAGGCGCCATTTTAAATTTCAGAAATTTCAGTTTAGATTGGTGATCAACGATCCCAAAAACTCTCGATCGCCAAGTTTAATTGAAAATAAATCATTGTTGCATTTTGATACGCCATTTTGAACGGTATCAGAATAGCTATTTTGAATTGAGATTCGAATTCGCGAGTCCAAAAAACAACTTTCACCGAGTTTCGCACATTTAAAAGCACATCATCATTTTTTCGGGTTTCAGGCCTTCATATATCATAGGTACAAGTAGAAGAAGTTCATAAGTAGTCGATAGCGTAATAGGTAGCGTGTTAGGTAGATAGGTAGGATGGTAGGCAGGGTCGAGGGTTCGAATCCCGTTCAGACAGAAAAAGTAAATCAGAGCATTGGCGCAGGTTGTTCTTTTTTTCGATTTATCTCTTTTTGGGGCCAGTAAACTATGCATATTAAATTATTTTGCAAAGGCTATATATTTTTTATAACATGCTTAGCAACAATCAATAACAATTACGGCTGCGTAATTTTCATGAGATGGACCTTAAAAATCAACGAAAACTTGAAAATTACTACGGATGGGCGTTTGAAATTCCAGAACCGGTTCATCAATTTTCACACACCACTGCTTTGTATCTCTTAGCACTGGGTATATTAATCTTCATGTTCATTGTTGAATTATGAGAAACGAGATTCTTTTTTTAAAACACAGTTAGATGACTTTAAAATACAATAGTATATTAAAATTTGGATACACCGTTGTTCTGTGTCTCGTACAACAAAGTATATTGAATTCAATACTCTTGTAGTATTTTCAAAAGACTCTGCATGAATATTAAGAAAATATTCAATTTTTTAAATATATAGTATATTTAAATTTCAAAGCTATCTGTGCCTGATTTTCCAAAGGGGGTCTGTGCAAATAAACTTCCTATACCGGTATATTAATTTTCAAACAAAAATTGTTTACAGTGAACCTTGTCAAAAAACGAAAGATGAAAAATTTATTTCATCTTTGTGTGACCCAGATGAGATACAATAATAAGTGAGTTAACATGTTTGCAAAGTACCGTTGGGTATTACAGAGAGAAACAAACAAAAACAGCATGATAATATCATAACTCTCATCAAACCGATTCTAGTCCATTGGTTCGGTTTTAATATGGTCGTTTCACAGTTGCTTTTTCTTTCAAACGGCTCTTCCATTTGTGGTGATTTTTCGGTTCCCTGAGGGTTACTTGTTATTTAAAAAAAAATCAATTCATATCCAACATACAACCAATCACCGAATTGTAACCATGATGCGACGATTGCACCGATCCGCGAGGAATATGCTCGACAGAGAAAATATTTGAAAATTGATCTATTTTTTCGGACCCAAGCATGTGCACATCAGTAAGCCCTCATCAATTTTTTGTTTGTTTAATGGAAAAAAAGTTCCGTGGGCGCCACGAGTGATATAAATTCTCCAAATTATGTCCATCATTTAATCGTGAAAAAAATCAGGACTTGCAATCAGTAATTTCTAGTTACTTGATTCTAATTCTGTAATTAATGAGGTGAAAAAAATACAAAAAGAATTGCTCGAGAATAAGAGTTAGTGGTTTTTTTTTTAAATCTCTCGTAACTTTACATGTTGCCTATTATTCGCTCGACTATATTCTGCACGTTCAAAAATAGTTCGATGAAAATCTCTCCCGTTCATGTTGCAATATTTTATTATCATTCATTGAACATTATTTGCAATACCGAGAGATTCAAGGACGATGTTTTCACGATGTTTGTCAAGGGGGTGGGGGTCGAAAAGTCGACTAACCCATATTTCGAACGGCTGAAATCTCGAATTTCACGATTACGAGCGTTAGAATAACGAAGCGCCCGTTAACGCCGTTAGCGCCGTCGAAAGTCGAGGGAGCCGCCCCATACGTAAGAGAGAGAGGAGGCGCATCTCTCTCTCTCTTACGCATGGGGCGGCTCTCTCCGCTTTCGCTTTTCTGGCGTTCGGGACTTCGGCGCTTCGTTATTCAAACGCTCGTAATCGTGAAATTCGGGATTTCGGCCGTTCGAAATATTGGTTAGTCGACTCTTCGACCCCCACCCGTAATAAAGTTATTCTATTCTGTTACTTTATAACTATTGAGCCTTTAATTACATATTGGGGCAAATTCGTGCAATTCCTTCGCTTGAATGAATCACGCCAAACAGATCACGTGGATAAGAAAAATTTCGCGAAAAAAAACCGAAAACATGCTCACCCGCGATGCTGATGAGTGTCACGGCCTTGAGCAATTGCGCCAGCATAATTTTATTGTAAGCATCCTCGACAAGTTCGGTGAGACGCAAAAGATGTTGATGCCGTGATATAAAACCGTTGATTTTTTACCGTCTCATCGTCGTCAGCTCAAGATTCCCGTTATCATCGAGACTCGAGAATCTCAACTTGAAAATCTCAAATTGTCCACAAAGATGGATCGTTATGGCGAGAAAAAAAAGAATCACTGTCGACTGCGACGATGCAATATATGTGATCATTTGAACAAATTGATTAAGAACAAGAATGAGATATATTGACTCGGGCACGTTGTTGAAAGTACAAGTCGATGGGAACAGATATCGTTTTTTCAAGACATGAAGAGTCAAATTTGTCTCACCATATTTACCGATCACGATCATCTCATCGGCGTCGATAACGAGAACTTTTAGAAAGTGAACACTAAAGCACAAAAATACCACCGTCAGTAGAACGAATGTAATGCTCTTGTAAATACGTTCGTAGGACATCATTGTGTCACGATAATCGATAATTTCGATCGACGACCAATCATCGATCGCCGAAATAATATTTTTGCAACGTTTTTCACGATAAAAGTGATAAATGATTAATTTCGTCGAGCTTATCACACACTGAGAAGAAAAAATGGTTGAGTATGCAAAATCGTTTAGTTGAATACGTGCAACTAAATATTTAGTTGTACAATCCAAAATTTTGTTGCCTGAACAATATTTTGGTCAACCGAAGTGCGGAATTATTCAAGAAACTAATTATTTAGTTAGACCTAATAAATATTTAGTTGCCCGTATTCAACTAACGATTTTGCATATTCAACCATTTTTTTTTCTCAGTTTTTTCGGCTGAAATCCCGAAACACCTCTTCGTGATGAGTGGACGGCCGTTGCGCAATTCCGTGCCTCCCGCACGGTTTTCATCGTTCGGATGGTTGCCCACTTAACCGTGTCGCAGTTAGCTCACTGCATTGCAAGAAAGGACGAAACTGCCTAATCGACCACCGGTAGTTGTGCTAGAGTGTACTCGCATTGCTACCGGGGGAAGTTAGGTAAGTTACCGACTGTATCGACGAAGGTTTTCTGCAGTTTCCCTTCGTCCTCGGTAGAATTGCGATACAGGAAGGAAAGAAGAGATAGGTGTTGACGGCTGCAGCCGGATATTTTTCCATTCCAAAAACAGTGAAAAAAACCTAATTTTTCGTTTTTTTAAATAAAATCTCCGCCATTTTACTATTAATCAATAAATATCAATATCCGCAGAATGCGCGAGAGCCACAGTCATACTGAATCTAAATATATTTTACTTTTTCGTTTTAGATAAGCAGTTATCGAGATTTCAGCGTCGCCAGCGTCGTATCTAATTTTCGAGGAGTTACGTTTACCTGTTATTTTTGTGTATAAGAAGTGTTTAAAATAAAAATATGTAAATTGTTTTATGTATTTCGAGAATGTATTTATGAAGCTAAACAAATTTCATATCAATATCTATTATAATACGTTCTTAAAAAATTGACGAAAATAGCCTTTTTTCAACATCTAAACTAGAATGATACCTTCAGTAACAGAGCTTTTGTAAAAAGTGGGACAACTGTCCGGCTTTTACCCAAGATGAAATTTGGTGACAAGTATAAAGCTATAAGTGCAATTAAGTATAAGAGTAACGGATTGAAGGGCGTGTGGTGTACACCAAATATTTTTTTTCCGGTACGATGTTAAAACGTTGAAACTTACAACTTGAACAATCCCCATGGCCATACGGATCTTGAGTCGTAGATCATCTCGAAGGAGCGGCCACAAGCCGAACGTCCAGTTGAGTGTGGCAAAAAGTGCGAATGCTCTTCTGGCATCGACGTTCCAGGTCTCTGACGCCATCTCTTCGGGCTCAAAGGGTCGTAACCCCCGGGGTCACGCACTATATCTTACCCTTTCTCCGATGTATCCTGTTCCTTTCTTCTGCTATACCTGAAACGCTATACGACCGGTAGACCATTCGTCCATAGACCGGCAATTTTCCAACGAACATACGAATTTTCTCAGTGACTAAACTCACCCATAGATCAGCCTTCATTTGTTCACGATCATTTATTCATCACTGTGGCAAACCCTTTCTGAATTTTTTTCTAGGTATCATTTGCGACAGAGAAAAAATTGATATATATTCATGTTGTGCACATGCGCATGAAGAGAATAATTCTAAATTATTTACGACCAGCATGGGATCTTGTGAAATATTCGCAACGCTACAGAGTAGAATTTCTTTCTATTCCCACACCGATATCTCGTAATTCTAGGTTGCAAATTCTGAAACCTTTTTTTACCGCCGCATGTTCGCATCGCTAAATAAAATCGATATCGCGCAATTTCAGAAAATACACAGAGACAATATCGGAAAAAAATAATACATCGAATAAAACTGTCTCACATTGTATTCTTTTTTCTGAGTGTCTTGTATTATATTCTTCATTTTTTTTCTCTCACAAAGACACGAGTTTCGCGAGGAAATAAAGAGGACGAAGAAGGACCAGACGTGAAAAAACGAAATTGCAAACAAGGGCAAGTCCGGTAAAGAGTTGAGTAAAAATTCACTTTTATCTCGACGCAGGTACGTTTTACAAAAATACTTATTATATGGTGTTGTACAAATGATGAAGAAAATAAAATTAACAAACCGAAATATTGCATGAAAATTTTACAAACTTTACTTGTCTCATTGAAAGTACAAAAAAGGTAACGATCGTTATCGGCGATGATTTTCGACAATCTCTCATTCTTGTATCATTATTCGCAATACCGATAGATAGGAGGCAGATGTTTTAATCACATCCATGAACGTCGCGAGTGTCATACTGAAGAATTTACCGGCTGTCAATTGCAACGGTACATTCGATCGCATCATAACGAAGATCAAATTTTTCGCCAAATTATCCGGTAATTCGTACCACGAACTGTCGTAAACCGATTGTATAATATCGTCGCCTTGACACTGCAAATTTTCACCGACGTAACTGTACATGAAAGTTTGCAGTAGCATGAATTCGATAATGACGATGTTCTTGACCGCCCCGACGTAATTTTTATCCTCAAGTGTCAGAAGAAAGCAAAAACCTTTAAAAAACAATGCGACGATAATTGTAACAGACATTTCATCAAACATATCATATTTTGTGATGTCGTCTTTCAGATAATAATTTAAAAAAAAAGATTCCGTACCGAACACCGTAATTAGCATAACGCTGACCAACAATTGCGTGAACACAATCATGTTGTAGGCGCCCTCAAGCATTTCGGCCAATTCAAGCAAATGCCCGTGTCTTGCTATCAACGTGTTCAATTCAACACGACTTTCATACGGATTATTGTTACTTCCGATTTCAGAAAATTTCCTCTTTAAAATCTCCAATTGTCCGCACAGATGCGACGTAATCGCTATGAAGAAGGCATCGCTGCCCGTGTTGACCGTGCAAGTAGCGAGAACCTAACAAAATTATTTAAAAACCCATTTTACATCGACATCTCTGGTTCGTTAGACTTTTAGTCTGCTCTGTGTATTCGGGTGATTCGCCCATTTACAGATCTACCAGAAATACATCCCAACTGGAATAAAACCTCTCTAACCCTAACATTGTCTTACGAGGTTACATGGGTTCGAAAATTTCAAAAATCAATTTTTGCTTCTTTATATAGGAAGCTTTGTTTTCGCGAAAAATGTTATCTCGAGATTTTCATGTCAGTATGTTTAAAATGTCCTAAAACATTGACAATCCATATTTTCAAAAAAATGTGTGTGTGCGTGAGCCTGCCTCGAAAAATTCGAACAGCTATATCTCAAGGCCACATTGGATTAGCGAGCCAAAAGTGTGTACATAAGCTGAGCCCCTCAGCCTCTTTGTGTGCCATGAATTTTGCAAAAATTCATCGACCTTTGCGAATTTTAAGTGACTTTTAAATTTTCAAAAAAGGGCGTGGCTGCTCTGGCGTCCGCAAATTTTGCGATATCAGGTTCAAAAAAATTATACCGATAGTTTGAGTGACAAAGATTTTTGGTATTGAATTCCGGAACAATCGCTCAAGGGGTTCGTCATTTAGAAAATTTTGAATTTTTTCCAAAAAGCCGCTCTAGTCACTCGGTGTAAAAGTCTAGGCAAGAAAGCTTTTGGCACTCTCCTTATTAGACTACACCCACCAGGATCTACGTTGGTTATCGTTATTTTATAAAGACACTATTTATGATGTCGCTGGACACGATTTCTTGAAAACTAATGCATCAGCCTTCTTGAAATTTCGCACACTTCTTCAAAATAAGATTGATTTGTGATTGCACGAAAGTTTTTTTTTTATTGCCACTAATTTTACAAGGCCACGCATAGTTTAAATTGTTTCAAAAATTGTACTGTTTTGCATACAACTCTGCAAAAAATTCAAATTGCAATTTTTTCATCCTTTGTTCAATCACGAGCTATACTTATCTACTAACAGGTAGAATTTGGTTTTTGAATATTGGACAATGCTATCATGAGTTATCCTGATCTTCTTTCATATACTCTTTCATATACTTAAAATATTGAATAAAATTATTTATTTATCATATAAAAATATAGAGAAAATATGCTTTTTAACCTAGATTAGATTTGATAGGATTCCTGCACAAGAGTTCTATTGCGGTGTCGATGGATTTCTTGTCGAGAAATAAACGGTAGAGCTGTAAATGTCCCGAGGGTTCAATCGGGAGGTCTTGGTAAGAAAAAAATGTCTGGGTGTGATTTCACGACAGATAATGGGCAATGGCAATAATAATGGCATGCACCTGAAGATATTGAACGAAGACGACAGACGGATAGACCAGATCCGGAATATCATTGAGCGTGCAGGTTGATGGAAAAAGAAACCTTCTTCTCAGGACCATTTGAGTCTCGTTGGTTGTTCTATTTGATATCGAGGTGGCCTCGTCGTCCTTTTCTGTCTCGATGAATCTATCGGGCTCTGTGAAGAAGATCTTCACCGAGTACAAGAATGTCGATGCGGCTGCCGTCGAAATTAATGCAAAAGCTACACTCTTGGACGTGCGCTCTTGAGTTGACATAATTTTCTTGAAATCTTTCGTCTCTACCGACGACCAATCCTCGATTGCCGAGAGAACGTTGGCTCGTAATTTATCGCGATAAGCGTGATAACAAACTAGCTTTGACAGCGCGAGAAGGCCCGATGCAACAACTATAACGTCATCGATCATGTCCTCGGCGGTGCCACAGCGAACGAATATTTCGCGTAATGGTATCGCCACTGTACCAAACTATTTAAAAAATTAAACATACTTACTGAATTGGGATTTGTTGAATATTTATCGAGAAATGTGAGGTTACTATAAAGGCACTGGGCTGAAAAGGAAATTATGGTTAGCCTATCATCATGGCATAGACTATTTTAGTATAAATTATGGTACATCGAAATCCCTGCATTGAGAAAACAATATATTCCTGTGTAGCAGGATTTGTTAACTGTTTACAAATGTACAGTTGGGTATGGCGAAATAAATATTTGTTAACAGTTAATCAATTATTTTCAGACAAATCAAATTTTGTCATGAGAACACGAATATTTCTTAACAACTAACAAATTTTGTAACATGCAGTTAAGGAATATTTAAATAAAATTGCCAACTAAACATAGTTCTTTACTATATACATAAACTGTTTTCTCAGTGTGCATTTTATAGTAAGTCCTCCTAAAAATATGGTAAGAACAACTAAAAAGATTACAACATTCACTAAATATTAATTATCGGATAATTATTTAGTTAAGGTCCTAATTTTTATAGTCGTGGTTACTATGGTTGTGGTAGGGACACTGTAGAGTATTGAAAGTTTTTAAAATATTATAAATATGATAAAACCTGTTTATCATAGTTATGAAATTATTCACCAGTCTTGGTCACATTTTCGGTCCCAAGCATTAAAAATACCGTTTGATCTACTATTTCCGTTTGATCTATATTATATCCGGATTTTATGTCAATCATTGTTATTTCCCAGTTACAATCGCTTTAGTTGAAGGAATGCTATATTTTTATTTTGACCGTTTTTCTTGAAATCGGAATTTGGCATTTTTTAAAAATTTTGTATGGAAGAGTATTTTTGTTAACCCTCAAACGCTAAGGATGGGGCATTCGTGTCCGGGCAAAAATTTTCTGTTACGATTTTTCGTTGATCCTTGCCAATAAAAATTTAAAAAATAGTTATTAAAAAATTTTCTTTTCGGGTGAGATAAATTATTATTATTTAGTTAAGGGTTAAAAAAAGGCCCATGAATATTTGCAGGTTTTCTCAAAAGTTTAAAAATTGTGAAATAAGCGAAAGACACGACCTATCGTTAGCTTTAACGGTTGCTCAAAACATCGTTAGCTGTCAAGGATTAAGTTAAATCAAACGCTTTTGTTGCCATTTTCGCACAGAATATTCCACTCACATGAATGTTTGTATGAACTTCTATTAACGATGCTTTGCCTCTACCGTTCGAGCCAAAATTTTTATCGGATTTATATTTCCGTACTTCGTGATATTGAAAAGGGATATAATAAAAATCTGAACATGTTCAACATGTGGCATGACATAAACAACAATTATCAATAATAATATTGCCCAAAAGTTATTAATAAATTGTTTAAACAAATAATTATTCAACAATTTCTCGGTAAGTTCCTTTTTTTCTTAAACAAATCGAATGCGTTAATTTTTCTGAACGTACATGAATTTTTTCAGAATTTTCTCTCTATTTTGGAATATTATAAAAAACAATCTGAAACACAAGCAAAAAATTGGCAATTTTGTATATGTTTTTGCACGCAGGTTTATCGTCAGCTTTGAAAAGTTTCAAAGACACTAGGCCAAAAAAGACATGGATACAGCTATTCTAAAATTTTCAAAATGGGAATTTCAAAATAGGAGGAAAATTCTGAAAAAATTCATATGCGTTCAGAAAAATTAACATAGGGGGAAGTCCCCTAACGTCGGACGACACCTAGTACCGGACAATGTTGATATAAGCCAAACTAGAGAGCAACAACAATAGTTCTCGTGCGTAGTTCGAACAGTGGTCACAGTGGTAACGGTGGCGCTAGAGAGTTAGCCGCAGTGCGCATGCGCGCGTTGTCGAGAGTTTATTTTCGTTGGAGCCGATTAATATTTCGTGTCAGCCGTAATTTTCACACATTCATTGTTTTAAAAATAGAGGTTTTGCGGCTCCGTTTTTTAGCTTGGGATGCTTTTTGGTAAGTATTTTTTCAAATAATGAAGGTTAAATTTCAAAATGTTCGTGAAATGGCAACGCATTTTGTTATTTAATCTTGCATGTTGAGTCCCTGGTACCGGACACTCGATTTTTCTCCAGTACCGGACGCCATTTTTTTTTGTTATTGGAATATTTATGTAAAACATGTTGTTTTTGTTTTGGTGGTATTTCACTATGACAAATCAGTTAAAAATAATGATGAAATGAAAATGACCCGAGGAAAATATGAAAAAAGCCTCCATGACAATAATGACTGGATCCAGTGCGGCAATTGTAAGCAATGGGCTCATAAGGCATGCGCAGATATTCCGAAGTGTTCCGATGAATATATTTGCGATCATTGCAAAATGTAACCATTTTAATCCATTTTTTCAAATAATATTCATAGTGTCCGGTACTAGGTGCCACTTTTCGAACTCGACCATTTTAACTATTAAATTCAAAAATATATTTGTCTTAGTTTTACGTTTTTTTTAAATCTGTACTATCATTAACACACCAAAGAATACTCCAAAGTTTGTGAAAAAAATATAAAAAATCGAAGTTCTTATATATATAATAGTTTTATTAATGAATAACTTTGAGTGTCCGGTACTGGGGGACTCCCCCTATTAGATTTGTTTAAGAAAAAAAACTTACCGAAAATTGTTGCATAATTATTTGTTTAAACAGTTTATTAATGACTTTCCGGCAATATTATTATTGATAATTACTGTTTGTGGCATGATAAATGTTGCTGAATTTTTTCAGAATTTTATTGTATCACGAAGTACGGAAATTTCATCGGATAAAATTTTTGGCCGGGACGGTAAGGGCAAAGCATCCCCTTAACTTTACTTATCGCGCTGAAATAACGAGATGAAAAATTGCCCACTGATGATTTAAGACGAACATACCACAAGGCCGATACCGAGGAGCACTCGCGATGTTAGGAAGAAATTTTTTGGGATGAGAGGCCATAGACCAAAGGGCCACGTTATTGCGGCGAACAGTGCAAAAGCTTTTCTCCCTTCTTGGCTCCAACGTTTTCTGTCGTACATTTCATTCATGTCTCCGAAGAGCTCCGAAGACCCTCGCAAACCTTTTTCTTTCGTATCTTCACTCGCCCGCAGTTCCTTTTCTCTGAGAGTTCTCGACGACAAATCCTAGCAATACAGTTCGATGTCCCTGGGCACGGGAGTAAAGGGTTAAGGGATAACCGGCAATTTTGATCTGCGTCATCGGCAAAGAACACGTGATTTTGTGGGTACCTATCGCTCGTCATTTATTCATCAGTTTTATTATATCGCTTCCGCATTTCTTTATTCATTTCCTCGATCGAACTCATATGCAATGCGCATAAAAAATTGTCCGTCCCAGAATGTATTCTCGCCTATAAATAATTTTCCAAATTCATCTGAAAACCTCCCGTGCCTAGTATTATGTCTTCGAACTATAATATTGCTTCTTATAAAAATTGTTGCTCTGTAATGACATCGAATTACGTTGTCAATTCTCGAACAAATCGATCAAATCGTTTACGGTGAATTATTCTTGCATTTTTTTCTGTTCAGTTTGATAGCATGACCGTATAAAGCGAACGCTGATGTGAAGTGATGGGAGAAATGTATTTCAAGTTGGATTTAATAAATTTTTGTTTACAAAATATGAAAAACTTTGTAAATGAAAAAATTGCTGGTACGTTTTTAGTTCTCTTCACTGACTGTTCTTTGAAATGTCGGGGGACAAGTATGTTTTTCATGTTCGTGAATTACAAATACAATTGACTTCGTTAAATTATTTATTTTGTTAGACAGACAGAATATCCTAGCTGGTTAAAAAAGTATTTACGAAACTCATGCTTCTTATACAAGAAAGCAAAAAATTGTCTGTTTGACAGATAAATGCCGAGGATTTTGGATGGAGCTGAATCTATTTGTCAGTGCACGAATCTGGAAGTTGGAATTTCAACAGTGCGTATCAACCGTTATATCTTACGAAGAGAGATCACGAATGTCCAAATTCTAGAGATCGACGATTCCTGAATATAATTTCGAAAAATATTCTGTACGTCGAATTCTTACTCAGGCGTTTCCTAAGGATATTCATATATATAGGGTGTCCCATTTTTAATCTTACAGTTGATTTATCTCAAAAAGTAGCCAAGTGGATTGAAACTTTTAAGGTTCGAAGGGGACATTAAAAAAAAAATTCTTTGGTCCAAAATTCAAAATGGCAGCGTTAAGATGGCTGACATCTTTTTTTTAAATGGAAACACGCCCACTTACACTTGGGATGTTGAAGACTTTACCTCCTCGTTCTCGTCATTATCCTGGATAACCCTTAAATACTCGAAAGTGGTGATCTATTATGGACCGTGTAAAAAAAATGTTCCTATAAAAGTTGTTTCTTTTGACCTGAAACATTTTTTGGTGAAAAAAACATGTTTTTACTTTTTTTTAAACATTTAGGCCATCTTAACACCGCCATTTTGAATTTTGGACCAAAACCAATTTTTCTTTTTAACTTCCCCCTTTGAACCCCAAAAGTTATTGCACTTAATTTTTGATCGGAGCAGTATTTTTCGAGATACATCAACTGTACGATTAAAATGGGACACCCTGTATATCTACGTATTAATAACTTGTGAGCGCATCAACGAAGAAAAAGTTTCAAGCTGTTACAACTATGGCCATCATGTTACCGTACCTCCCAATTCTCATCGCTCACCGGGTCAGTGATTGTGTCTGTTAGAGCGAGTCACGTAAAGTGTATATTAGGGTGATTGAAAAAAAAAAAAAATTCTCGGAAACAGGCTCAAAAGTTTCATCAGGCTATAAACAAAGGCCCGTTAAAATATGAGCTCTTGATATTAATATTAACTTTGTCCGCATCGCACTTTTCGATTTTCCATAAGAATAACATGGGAAACATTATGTTGAGGTTTTCTGATTTTTATAACTAGCAAACGATTTATTATACGGGAAATCTATACAGACATATTTTTGTAAAGAATTCTACAAAAAAGGTTCTGAGTTACTTTTTGATAAATCCACTCGTTTAGAAGGTATTCGATGTCAAAGTTTAATTTTTCGTAAATTTGGCTGATTTTTGGATATTACACCGGAACTACTAGTTTTATCAACAAAAAATGGATGAAATTTCATGTAAATTAATCTTTCGAGAAATGTTAACCAATAGTTCTCTCTATAATAATAATAAAAAAGAACGCTTAAAAAAATGGTGCAATAGAAATTAGCTTAAAAATTTTAGTAGTTGCTTTATTCAAAACTAACATCGTATAACAGTTTACTGTTATACTCCATTGAATGTTATTTTCTTAATAGAAAAATAAAATTTTTAAGCTAACTTCTACTGCACAATTTTCTTCAAGCGTGCTATTTTTTTAAATTCTTATATTGGGAACTATTGCTTAATATTTCTCAAAAGTTTAATTTATTTTCACATGAAATTTCATCCACATTTTGTCGATAAAACTAATAGTTCCGGTGGAATGTCCAAAAATCGGCCAAATCTACGAAAAATTAAACTGTGACATCGAATACTTTTTGAACGAGTGGATTTATCAAAAAGTAACTCAGACCCTTTTTTGTAGAGCGTTCATTCTTTACAAAAATCTGTTTGTATATATTTCCCGTATGATAAATCGTTTGCTAGTTATAAAAATCAGAAAACGTCAAAATCATTTTCCCCATGTTATTCTTATGGAAAATCGAAAATTGCGATGTCGACAATGTTCATTAATTAATATTGAGAGCTCATATTTTAACAGGCCTTTGTTTATACCTGAATAAAACTTTTGAGTCTGATTCCAAGGAATTTTTTTTTTTTTCATCACCCTACTGTATATAAAAGGGATATTTGGCTTCTCGAAGAGTCAAACGGGAAACTGACAATAAGCTGGTTAACAACGGGTGAAAAATCTCGTATTGAAGAATGAAAAATATCTTTCTAATAATCGAAAAAAGCTACCTGTTCCTCATTATTATTACTTCACTCTCGATGCGGCATCTCATAAATTTTGAAGATTAAAAAAAAATCTTCCGTTAATTTCAGTTTTTCTGCATGTCGTGACTTTGTCGTTATGCCAATAAATAATACTTAATCTTACTTGTACTTTCGTTCATTTTAGCCAAATGTATTTTTTTTTAGATCAACATCATCGTACACCCAGGAAAATAATTTATTTGATTCAAATAAATTTATTTGAAGTAAATAAAATTTTATTGAAATACCGGCTTAATAAGAGATTTATTAGGCCACTATTCATAGGAAGCGGTACAATCAAATAAATCTTCTCTCTGGGAGTACCTCGCAAAAATGTCGACCATAATTTTGAGGGGAAAAAAGAACGAAGAAGCGCGTTCATCGTAAGAAGAAGCCACTCGATCGTTTTCTTTGGGAATGCGGGTTCTTCGATTCCATCACCATTCGTAGCCATATCGTCCTCGCGAGTTTCGCGTCCTCGCTTTATCGTCAAGTCGGTCCCCGTTCTTTCCTCACTTTTTCTCTCCGTACCCTCACTAAAACAACCGACGTGCCCTCCCCCAACTCGATTTTCTTGGCAGAGGTCTTTTCAGCACCGGTTTGAGTTATATCAACCGCTCAACATAAAACAGAAGTACAAATATATATCGCGCATTCCAAGTCGACATCATGATACAACCCTCGAGTCTTTCAATTTTCGATTGCTTTGTTGAAGCTGTTTTTTCCTGTATAGAAAAAATGTCTCCAATTTTCTACAATTTTTCCCCAACCCTCGGAAGGGTATTGAAAAAAGTTTATTCGAAAAATGGAGATTCTACGCGGAAAAACGACTTAGCTGTAGTAACAAAAGAATTAGTTGACTCAACCAACCATCTCAGTGCTCTGAGCGCCAGACGAAAAGTTGGTTGGATCAACGATTTTTACATGGTCGGTTTACATGGTCGGTTGTATCAACTATTTTGCTCGTGGTTTATTATAAATTTTTGTCTTATATCTACACTATATTTTTTAACATTTCAATCTTTGAATGTTGCCACACATATGAAGTCTAAAATTCCGTAAAGCTTCGACTTTTCTTCAATAGAAGGTAAAAGAAAAAAGACCCTTTTTTATGGGAATCCATTTCGGATTCGACCATCTTGCGTTTGCCCGCAAAGGAACTTGGAACTTGGAAAGGTTATAAGCGTCGAGGCGAAAGTTCGTTTATGCGAGAGGAAGCCACCTGGTGGATCTTTGGGGTACTGACAAATCTACAGATATGATCGTATATTGCATATAAAATTCGTTCTCCATCCTTCACCCTCTGGAATACCATTTTATTAGTTAGACTGACTAATCAAGTCAGTTGTGTTGACTAGTCACGTCAACTAACTATGAATAGTAGATGGAACTAATGATAGGTGGTTATTGTAACGAAGCAGATGGTTACGATAATCGAAATATACTCAACTAATAATCAGTCGGTGGTCTCAACCAACCATTTTTTTCCGTGTAAGTTAACGATTTATGCAATTTAACAAATCGATTTTTTGAACCTCCTAATGTGGTTTAACGCCTTAATTTTATTGGCTAAGGAAGAGGATCTTGGGGACTCAATAAAATTGGAAAAAAATTGCGAATGATTTTTGTTACTATGTAATGGAAAAACATTGTACCAAACGTGTTTTAAGGTAGTACATGCCTGACAGTTCAATTCAAAAGTAATTTTTGGTGAGACCTGTCCACTGCGCACACGAACACTTCGAAAGATTGTGTACATGAATGAACGCACTGGACGCACTCAACTTCGAACGTTCGAGCAGCGAACATAGAGGTACATGGAAGCGTAGGCATTATGGGAGCGCTTGGCAGAGTTTTGTTAGTTAGTACCTCGAATACGGCGAGCGCTGCTTGTGACGGTGTGCACGAACACATCGCTACATTACGAAGCAGCTTGGTGATGTGGTATGTGTTCGTGAACACCGTTACAAGCAGCGCTCGCCGTGGTCGAGGTACTAACTAACAAAACTCTGTCAAGCGCTCCCATAAGGCCTCCGCTTTCATGTACCTCTATGGTCGTTGGTTCGGGCGATCACGTTTCGTCACGTATTTCATACTTTAAACATTTATAACTCAGGAACTTTGTGGTAAAATGGGACAATTTTTTTTTCAAAATCATCGTCGAATTCCTCTTTATCCTTGCGTAAGTTTTTCATCGCCTTTTGTCCCGTGATTTTTTAATTATCAATCGAAATGTGTACGTACTAGACCGTGCAGAAAAAAATCGATATTTTTTTTTAATTGCATCCACCAAAGAAGGTGAATTAAGATAAAAACTGAAGAACCTCCGAAGGAGAGCTCAAAAAAAAATTATTTCGAACGGCGCATTGCATTTGAATATTTTCCATAAGAATAACACAGGAAAATATTGGCACTTCCGAACGTCGTAGTAGAACTCTTCAGAAAAAGATCTCACAAAAATGTCATTATAATATTCTGATAGAGAATTGAATTCCCTACAAAAAAAGTTCTTACGAACAATTAGCTTAGAACAACCGTTCAAGTGGTATCGCTGTTTATTGGGCATAGTGCAAAATCATCGACTGAAATGCCCCAATTGCAAAAAACAGACTTTTAAAAAAAGGAACGATGACTACTTAGCATTATAATGTAAAAACAAATTATTTTATCTTATTAAACCAAATTCATTCAATAAAACTTTTCGAAACACGATCAATGATGGACGTCGTTTCTTTTATATGTCTTGTTGTACTTGATTACTTTTTGTATTAGAGAAATATTTTGAGAACGATTCCATGCAAATTGTATGTTAGAGCAGAACATTCTCTACAAAAAAAACCCAAAAAGTTTTTTCGTAAAGCGAAAAATTCGAAAAATTCGATTTTTCAGCCTTTTGAATTTTTTTTTCTATCAATTCAATTTCAGACAGCGATACCACTTGAATGGTTATTCCAAGCTAATTGTTCGTAAGGACTTTTTTTGTAGGGAATTCAATTCTCTATCAGAATAACGTAATGACTTTTTTGTGAGATTTTTTTCTCAAGAGCTCTACCACGACGTTCAGAAGTGCCAATATTTGCCTGTGTTATTCTTATGGATAATATACAAATGCAATGCGCCGTTCGAAATATTTTTTTTTGAGCTCTCCTTCGGGGATTCTTCATTTTTCACCTTATTTCATCTTTTTTTGGTGGATGCAACCGAAAAAAAAATATCGATTTTTTTCCGCACAGTCTAGTACGTGTTGAAAATGCCTATTTCAATTGTAAATATATGGGGAACGGGATGGTCAATATATTTGAAATTTTACAAGCGCGTTCTGAATGTCTTGAATAATATTACTTTCAAATTACCAGGGTTGCGAAATTTTTAATGATAAAGTAATGCATTAATCATTAAATGTTAATGGTTAATGCAAATTATTTCCATTAACCAGTAAATGTTAATGGTTAATGTAAATTATTTCCATTAACCATTAAACGTTAATGATTAATGTAAATTATTTCCATTAACCATTAAACGTTGATGATTAATGGAAATAATTTACATTAACCATTAAATGCTAATGGTTAGTGAAAATAATTTCCATTAAAAATTAAATTTCTAATGGTTAATGTAAATTATTTCCATTAACCATTAAACGTTAATGATTAATGTAAATTTTTTCCATTAACCATTAAATGCTAATGGTTAATGTTAATGGTTGATGTAAATTATTTCCATTAACCATTGAACGTTAATGATTAATGTAAATTTTTTCCATTAACCATTATAAGTTAATGATGAATGTAAATTTTTTCTATTAACCATTAACCATTGAATGTTAATGGTTAATGGAAATTATTTCCATTTATAATTATTCTTTCCATTAATGTTAGTGGTTAATGGAACTCATTTTCATTAACCATTAACATTTAACGGTTAATGGAAATTATTTCAATTAATCAACAAGAGTTAATGGTTATTGAAAATGTAAATGCATTCAAAAAAGTAATGCATTATTTGCAACCCTGCAAATTACAACCTTTTCTGTCCCAAAGTAATTTTGGGATATGTACTACCTTAAAATCGAAGGTCTAAAGGGTCTGGCACCCGTTGAATTGACCTGGATTGCTCGATATACGTATACGCGTCTTCAGAGGTAAATACCGACGACGTTCCGACTTTTCATTGTGTTAGCCTGGCTTAACGCCATCGTTCGTGGACCTGATGCCCAGGTAGGCAAGTACCGTTTGCCGGACTACACCGTCGAGCGAACGCCAGTAAAGCCACGACCGTCGTAGCGTCAGGTGCGCACGAAACTCGTTGGAACTGAATCTCGGTGCTAGCGAGAATAATTCCTTATTCACGTTGTACCGTTAATTCGAGAGAGCGAGAGAAGGAAAAATACGGCTTTCTCATCACCCAAATCGGCGGACAATAATTTACCATCCAGGTAAGAAATTATTACTTGATTCGATACTCTTTAAATTCTCTTCCTCGCAATATCACGATTGATAATATTCGCAACATCGATCTGCCTCGAGAATCGATAAACGAATTTTTCATCAATGTGATCAAGGATAAAAGTGTTTAGATCATGAAACAAAATTGATGTAAAAGAAACTAAATTGCGATTGTTACCATAGACAAAAAGAGGGTAAACAGGCTAGGCGCCTTAAGGCGGTCGAGACAGCCTCAAAACGGTGATTTTTAATAATAATTCATAATGTTTGTAAAATGCCTATAAATATGATGTATCGTCCACCATTTGAGGTACCAAATGAACAATTTTTTGAAACTAGTTAGAACCCTTAACGGGCACCGGTTCCCTGAAAAACCTAGTTTTTGGTTTTTACATTCTGCGCCTGATTCAGAATAAACCGCTCGGCAGATTTTACTCTACATCTCATTTTCTTCGTGACATTTTTTCCCATATGATTAAGGGGGCACTTTTTTTTAGGCCTTTATTTCAGAGTTGCAGGCCTCTTTTGAAATCGTTAGCCTATTTTGAACTTTCCAGGCATTGTCCTGATCACAATTCTGACTTCAATCAAAATGTGCCACGTTCATCTCGTGGGAAAAAGCGTTACAAGAAAATAAGACGTTGTAATACATAATCCGGTTTTTCAGGAAACCGGTGCACTTTAAGGGTTCTAACTACTCCCAAAAAATTGTTCATTTGGTACCTCAAATGGTGGCCGCTACATCATATTTGTGAGCATGCTACAAAAATTATTATTAAAAATCGCCATTTTGGAGCTGCCTCGACCGTCTTAACTGGCCTGGTAAAATTGCGATGTTCAAGGTTGTTTACTATCGGTAAACTTGATAAGCGCCGTTGTGTGTCCCGCAATACAAATTTGTGCGTCCAGTTATTCGATCACGTTACGCAAAAGCGGTTGTGTCGATTACGATGCAAATTATATGCGCCTCGCGATTACAACGATAATTTGGACTTACTTCTTTGCGCTATCGAAAATTCTACGAAACAACGTGAAAAAATTGTAAGAAAAACAGGTTCACCGAATTTGCGACTGGAAACATTTAACGAAAGAGAAAAGGTCTTTGAAGGGTGCAGCTGAAAACGTTAAGACTCGACATTCCTAGCGATACAGTCAAGTCAATGAAGTACTAAGAATGCATGTTTTTTTTTGGTACACGATTTGAATGGTGAAACTGATGCAATTGAAAGTCAATTTGGATTACAAATTTCCTATGTAATATGCAAAAGAATGTATAACAATGATTCTACAGTAGAGTAACTCATCTTGGACCAATTTTTTTTAGTTTTTCGTAAGTCAAATTCATAATTATACTCCGATTTTGATGGACAATAATTTATTTTGTCTTCAACGGTTATATTGCATTTCTACAGTTTAACGGAAGTTATTTTATTTGTTAAGATTCCCAACGTAAAAAAAAGTTCAGTTAACCTTTTAGCTGTGATTTTTTTTCAATATTACATGGCTTTGATCAATAAACAATTGATATTACCATGAACGTCTTTCTGTGAAAGAACAGAAAGTATCTATCGAAAAACAAAAACCCAGCAAATTGAAAATTCCACATTGCTTCCTCATCTTTATCCAAAGTTCACATAGCTTCCGTTAACACACAGTATGGCAGTCAAATTTAACTTCCTCATAAAAGAAGCTTTGTTAACTATTGAAAAATATTAGTAAGCAATGTGTAAATTCGATCGATTTTCGCCAAATTTAATAACGAAATCCTTGATAGCTATATTAGCTCTGTGTAAAGTTTCAGTGCAATATCTTAAAAATTGCACAAGTCAGAGCGCTTACGCTATTTTTCAAAAAATTAAAAGTTTCATAAAATTTTAATCCCTCGATTGATTTTTGCCAAATTCAATAGCGAACAACCTCGATGGCTATATTAGCTTTGTGCAAAGTTTCAGTACAATATCTTAAAAATTGCACAAGTTAGAGCACTTTGGCTATTTTTCAAAAAATTCAAAATTTCATAAAATTTTAATCCCTCGATGGATTTTCCCCAAATTCAATACCAAACAACCTTAATAGCTATACTAATTCTGTACGAAGTTTGAGGGCAATATCTTGAAAATTGCAGAGGTTAAAGCGTTTACGCCATTCTTGCAAAAACGAAAAAAGTCGATAAAATCTGAACACCCGTTATAATTAAAACAATTTTTTTTTCATAATGAAGAGCAATTCGTGCTCGACAAGTGTGCCAAATTTTAGCTTGATATCTCGAAGCGTTTTCGAGCTATTAATTATTTACATTTGAAACTCAGGATACACACACACACACACACACACACACACACACACACACACACACACGCACGCGCACAAACACACACACACACACACACATGCATCCGGACATTTTTTCTAAATATGATTTCTCGATGTTTTAGGATATTTTGAATATATTGGCATAAAAATTGCGAAATTTTTTTTTTCATGAAAACAAAGCTTCCTTTATGAGGAAGCAAAAGAGTTCTCACTTGGCTAGATCGAAATGAAATTACAAATTTGACTTAACAAAAAATTGCGTAAAAATATGTGTGGATTTATCGGTGTAAATTTAGTTATTCTCCTGAAAAATTATTGTTACGATTTGAATCTTTATAAAGTAGGAACTGATTAATCCAGATTCATCTCACTTCGCAAACCAAGAAAAATTATGTTCATTTATACTACAATGGCATTTACTATTCTAGTGTAAATTGTTGTTTACCTCAGAACCCATTTTACATTAGATGCATTTTATGGTAATTTGAACTAAATGTTATGCCAACAACGATAAAAATTATAACTTTGATTAGAATAAAGATTACGAAATGATTTTTCAGGCAAAGATATCATTTTCATCGTATGGTTACTACAGAAAATATTCAAAAATTTCTTTCAGCTTAGTATTGGATCATCTTAACTGTCTCCTAAGGAGGATCTTAATAAAACTGTAAGATGAGTTAAAGCTGGAATTTTTAAATATACGTAATGAAATATTTAGAAAAAATGAAAATAAAAATAACCTCGAAAACGGGAAACGACACGGTCGGGAAGAACGCATCTCGGGGCCACTGGCCTCATAATTTTTGGGCCGTGACCTTGGCAGTGTCGTTTTTTCTCATTTTGCAAAAATTCTGCCGCATTTTCTTCGACGCTAGCAATAATTTTGAACAATTGCTATTGAAGTTAATTCGCGATTGACCGAAATAGATTCTCTTAGCCAGAGGCAAGACTTTTTCCAGCAACGGTCACTCACGATATTCTTTGTTCCGTGAAGCGCCTTCCTGCACCTCGAAGGTGTGCGATGACTAACCAAAAGAGTATATTACCGTTACCCCGAATCTTTCGTGGTTCCTGTTGACCGCTTGGAATGTTATTTTTTCCGTACGAAAGCAATAAACACAGCGCGTGAAATAAATGTACCAAATTATTTGATCGCTGATGAATTTCTCACTCTTGGCGAATTTCAATGTCACAAAGATTCTTTTAATGATTTTGCTGATTTACATTATCAATAATACAAATGAAAATTAATAATCCGCACTGAGAAAACAATGTACCAGGATTTGGTGACTGTTGACCAATGTAGAGTTGAATATGGCGGAAACAATTATTTTTTAACAGTTAATAAATTAAATAAATATTTTTTAACAGTTGATAAATTAACTTAATATTTTTTAACAGTTAATAAATTAACTTAATATTTTTTGACAGTTAATAAATTATTTTGACACAAATAAAATATTCCTTGACGACTAACAAATGTTGTAACAGTTAATGAATATTCAAGTGAAAGTGCCAACTACACCCAGAATAAAGATCTAGTACATTTAACTAAATCCTAGTCAAGCCAAATACATTTTTTTAGTCGTAGGCAGGTCTAATACAACTCTATTCATGTCAACGACATTTTTTTTTGAATGACCTACTAGGAAAATATATTGCGATCTAATAAATTTTTATTTAATATTAATAAATATTATTTCAAACTGAACAAATATGCATTTGAATGAAAATTTTTTTTTTTTAATATTTACACAATATATGTTTTTCAACATTTCAATCTTTGAATGTATAGCTACACATATGAAGTCTACAATTTCGTAAAGCTTCGTCTTTGCTTTAACAGAAGGGAAATGAAAAAAAGACCCTTTTTTATGGGAATCCTTTTCGGGGATTCGACCATTCTGCGTTTTGCCGCAATGTTCAATGTATTAAATATCCATACTGAAAAATAAGGATATCAAACATAGACGAGCTTGGAAAGGATATAGGCGTCGAGAGGCAGGTTCGCTTGTGCGAGAGGTAGCCACCTGGCGGATTTTTGGGGTACTGACAAATCTGCAGATATGATCGGATGAGATTACGGATGAATAGGTATTTAATAACAACGAATAGAATTTTTCTTCAACGCCTGTTTCTCGATGACAGGGAATTCAAATAAATAAATATAGTGGAAGTAAATATCGCCCAAAATTGGATGGAAAGAAAATTTTCTTTAAAGTAACTAAAAAATAATCAAATAAACGATTATAGTACCTACGACTAGATTTTTTTCTGAGTGTAAATACATTTCTTTACTACAAATAAACTGTTCTCTCAGTGCGTAATTCATTCATTGGAATACACGGTGACGATTCTTGCAAATTTCGTAACAATACTCTATTTTTTTGGTCAACGACCAAAATGATCGATATTATAATTATTCTAGGACAAAACTTCCGAATTGTTGCAATGTGTGACCTTTTAAAATTACTGCTGAAAGACGATTTTTCATTTCTCTTCGACAAGTTGTGTCTGAACCAGAACATAAATCGATTGGAGGCTGGAAATTTTATGGAATCTTCAATTTTATTTGAGTTCGCCATTTTTTTAGACATACAGATTTTTGTAGAATTGACAGTATTCATTTTTTTCGTTGGGCTCACAATTTTTTTGGTTAGGATTAAGAGGAACATGTTGTTTTATGACCATGTACAGAATAGTGTCCATCCACACTATTTGTTTTTACAATAAATTAAATTTAGATTCCATGAATGTATGTTTTTAAATAATCTTTATTTAACGTATTGTCACCCGAAATAAATATCGGGTATAAGTTAATTCTATTTAACTCGCATTTTTCTGTGTTTCATGAATAGTGACCGAGCAAGGCTAATGACGGTCGTTTCCTTATCACCGAGGTTGAGGAAGTGGTAACGCGAAATGACACCGTTTATGATAAACGAAGCACCGAATTGGTTGAAATAATGTTGAATACATTATAAACGACTCATTATTGAAATAGCGGGGTGTGGAAATGGATGAAAAAATTAAATGTTAGTCCGAAAATATATAGGCCATAAATCGGTAGGGGAGACCGAGGCGGGTTGTGACAGAGGAGAGTTGTGACAAAACCAATTTCTAGGCCCCTGCGACCGTCAAGAACTGGAAACTTTGCTGATTTATTAATTTGTCAACCCATCAATAAAAATGTAATTCGCGCGGTTGATCCACGGAAATCGGTTGTGTTTTTACGACGGTAGCGTCAATAAATGGCCAAAAGTAAGTTTTTGACCAATTTTACGATATTCTATTCCTCGATGGGTATTACGTTAGAATTATTGCGATATTTTTTCTCATGTGCATACACTCTTCAAGTTTCATGGCATGTTTTTGTTTTTTTGGATTCGTCACGTATTTAACGGTTGAGAATTATTATTCGGAACAAAGCACGATAAGAGAGTTGTGACAAGCTGTCACAACTCTCCTATTCTGATTTTTTCTTGCAATAATGTTTTGTAGTGTTACTTTACATGTTGAGTTATTTATTTTTTCAGATTTCGCAAAATTTTTCAGGATTTTCAGAATTTTTCAGAATTTTCAGAATTTTACAGAATTTTTCAGTATTTTTCAGAAACGTTGATGAATTCAATAAAATTTAAGTAATACACTGAGAAAAAAAAAGTTTGAATCAACTAAATCTGTTATTCAATACGTCCAAACGAATGTTTAGTTGGTACAATTCAATATTTTGTTGCCTGAATAATATTGAATTGTACCAACTAAATATTCGTTTGGACGTATTGAATAACAGATTTAGTTGATTCAATTAAACTTTTTTTTTCTCAGTGTACGTATTATTAATATAAAAGTCATTTTTATCCACCAATAGTGGCGAATTTCTTCCGTTTTAACCATCAAATACGTGGCTGTCACAACTTGCCTCAGTAGGTAGTAGAGTTGTGACATGGGGAGCTGTTTCAGTTTTCATCAATTTTCGCATGGACCCTCATTACTTTTATTTATTTTTACATCTGTTTCACATAGTGCATAGAACAGGCTATATGAAGATGCAAAGTTCATAGGTGTAAGATTTTTTTTTGACTGAGATATGCTCGTTAAAGTAAAAATTGTCACAACCCGCCTCGGTCTCCCCTACACAGTGAAAATTGCGTGTATGGAAATACTGTCTCACCTCACTTTAGTAATGATTCTATTTAAACCTATTGTGTTTGCTAATGTATAACGTCACGTAATGTTGCACCATTTGGAGCACCAATATGGCGGTATATATCACTAGTCGGGGTTTATGCATGGGTCAGTAAAATCAACCTTTGCTAAGGGGTTAGATCACTCTACAGACCGAAAAGGGCATATTTCGTGATTTTTTTCAGCAAAACCATAAAGTACATCGGATTTACAAAAAAGGTGTTTTATTATACATTTAATTGGCAATACAGAATAATTTTTTCATGGTGATATACACCCTCACTCAAAAGTGTGGATACACCTGTCGATATTTCTTGCCGCACTAAAAGATGCATAACTCCGTCAAAAAAAAATGATAATCGAATTTTTAAAAAAGCTTTTTGACGGGAAGGAATTCAGCATTGTTTCCCCTATTTTTTTTGTTTCTTATGATTTTTTTCTTCGATCCGGTATGCATTTTTCGACGTAACCGTTTTTTAGCATTTTTTCGACCATCGCAAATCGAGTGCATAACTTGAGGATATTTTTTTTTGTCTTTTTTTATCTATGGTACATTTGAAAGGGTTAGCAGACGCTATATTTTGATTTTTTCAAATTTTCGTACAATTTTTTCTCGCAAAATTATTTTATTTTTGGCTAAAAAGGACAAATTTTGAAAGATGCAACGTAACTCAAAGACTATAGAGTTTAAGAGAAAATGTCAAGTATGAAAAAAGTAACGTAGGTATACACGGAATCACTCGAAATTATTTTAGAATTTTCCCATGAATTTTTTTTTTTACTATTTTCGCTCCAGCGAAAAATTTTATCTGTCTCAAATTTCCGTACTTCGTGATAAAATAAAAATTTGAAAGATTCAGCAATATTTGGCATGCTGTAAACAACAGTTAGGGTAAAAGCCGGACAGTTGCCCCGGGGGGATAGGTTGCAGTTGCAGTTGCAGCCTCTGGTGCTAGCGCTTTTCTGTAATTAGTAGTATGCCCTCGTAGGCGTCAGTGCTCAAAATACATAGGACAGGGCCCACAAGTTTCGTCTTTGTGAGCGAAAATCTTCCTCGGCGAGACCTCGACGAGCGCCGTACTAATATTGGTGACTAATTGTTTTTATTGAATAACTAATGTTATGGTTGAGGATTCAGTCAACTATTTGTTTCCTCGCATGCACTGGAGTTTTAACTACACGGTCTGATACGGTATATTGTTAAATAGCTTTTATTTAGTTTCTTAATAAAAAGGGCAAGTATCCGTATCAAAAAGGATAGTCGCCCCATATTCTTTTCCGATTAGTTGCCCTAACGCCAATATGACAAAATCCCAGGCGTGGTCCTTGCTGGACCGAAGTTAGTTTAGCCCTAGCGTTTGAAGAACTAGATAAGAAAGAAAAACTGTTAACTAAAGGTATTTGAAGAATAAAATAGAATAAAATTAATAGTAAAATATCAAAATAAAAAAATAAAATTAAAAAATATAATAAAATAAAATAATCTGTAACTTAATATTAATTATAAACTCCTTCGAAATATTTTCGACGTGAGGCAACTATCCGCTACGTTGGGCAACTATCCCTCTTTGGAGAGGTCAAATAAAACGGGATTTACTCAAAAACAATATTAATTGCGTTTACAAAAATAGCGTACAATGAAAGATCAAATACCAATATTTTAGTACACACGAAGCATATTGTCAGTAGATACTTAATTCTTAAGTAACAGAGCTTTTTCCTTAAGGAGGTTCTATCGTCATAATCATAATAGTATATAAAAAGTAATGGCAAAATCATCAGATACAATTTTTTCAAGATAATTTTTTGAAAATTTGCGTGAATCTCCGTAAGCGTCGTATTACGTGTAAAAAATTTGAGAAGGTTTCATCGTTTGGTAATTGAGATATTCAGTGCTTAAAATCGCTACTTTAACATAAGGTCTTATGGGAAGTTACGAAAGAAGATGATATTTTACAACAAATAACTCGATTTCTAGACGTTCAAACTTTTTCAAATTTTACCCACAGTTGAGTATAATTGTTAAGAAGGTTCATACGAATTTTAAACAATTAAACTCGGAATTTATCTAACGCATGAGAAACGATAGAACCTTCTTAAGTCTGGCAACTATGGGGCTTTTACCCTATCAGTAATAATTATTGATCATCATTGTTTAATGAAGTATTTAAACAATTGTTTAAACAATTTGTTAATGACTTTTGGGCAACATTATTATCGATAATTGTTGTTTATAGCATGCCACATATTAAGACAGATGAAATTTTTCGCTGGAGCGAAAATAGTAAAAAAAAAAAAAAAATCATGGGAAAATTCTGAAATAATTCCGGGCGATTCCGTGTATACCTACGTTACTTTTTTCATACTTGACATTTTCTCTCGAAATCTATAGTCTTTGAGTTACGTTGCATCTTTCAAAATTTGTATTTTTTAGCCAAAAGTGAAATAACTTTGCGAAAAAAAATCGTACAAAATTTTTTAAAAAATGAAAATGGAGCGTCTGCTTACTCTTACAAATGTATCGTAGATCGAAAAGACAAAAAAAATGTTCTCAAGTTATGCGCCCGATTTGCGATGGTCGAAAAAATGCCAAAAAACAGTCAAGTTAAAAAATGCATACCGGGTCGAAAAAAAATTATAAAAATAAATAAATAGAGAAAACAAAGCTGAATTCCTTTCCCTCAAAACGCTTGTTTAAAAATTCGATTATCTTTTTTTTTTTTTACGGAGATATGCAATTTCTTTCGTGGCAAGAAATATCGACAGGTGTATCCAAACTTTTGAGTGGGGGTGTATGTCAAAATGGCGACTGTGCAGCAATTTTCCATGACGCCTTTGTTTCTGGAAGATCGACGATCAAACCAACAGCTCCTATAATTCGTTAGTTACGATGAGACACCACAGTTTTTTCGATTATCTATAGAATAGCTATAGAAGTACGTAGGATTTTTTTGATATGTTGTTTTTTGTAAAAATTGCGCATTCCTTAATCGAAAAGTATAAAACGCCGTGATAAAATCGTCAGGAAATTGTTTATAAAAAAAAAGTAACTATGCAATATAATGAAAACATCCTACGTAGTGCTTTAGAGAAGGTTATTTTAAATGTACTGTTGAAATTTCAAATGAATCGGTTAAAATTTGGCCGACTGGAAAAATGTAGTTCTGAGATAAACGCGTTTGAAGTTCATAGAAAGCTCGCTGCGGATGAAGAGGGGTTGCACTAGAATACGAAAATCGAGTACTTAGGGATTATTCCTGCACATAATCTTTTGGAATATAAATCTATGGATACGAATGTACCTTTTTAACAAAAAAAAAATCGATTTTTTGAAATTCCTAGGGTGGCCTAACCTCTTAAGCGAGTAGGTCACTAGCTGTTGAAGACATTTGCATGGGCATCCATTTAAGAAAAATATTATTCAATATCCGGAAGCATAATAAAAATAAGGTGGTTACCGTTAGTTTGTCTTCCACATTTTTAAACAATTTTGAATAAAGATTTTGCTCTCTTCATGGCCACACCCAGAAAAAAGATCTAGTCGTAGGTACTATAATCGTTTATTTGATTATTTTTTAGTTACTTTAAAGAAAGTTTTCTTTCCATCCAATTTTGGGCGATATTTACTTCCACTATATTGATTTATTTGAATTCCCTGTCATCGAGGAACAGGCGTTGAAGAAAAATTCTATTCGTTGTTACTAAATACCTATTCACCCGTAATCTCATCCGATCATATCTGCAGATTTGTCAGTACCCCAAAAATCCGCCAGGTGGCTACCTCTCGTACAAGCGAACCTGCCTCTCGACGCCTATATCCTTTCGAAGCTCGTCTATGTTTGATATCCTTACTTTTCAGTATGGATATTTAATACATTGAACATTGGGGCAAAACGCAAGATGGTCGAATCCCCGAAGAGGATTCCCATAAAAAAAGAGTCTTTTTTCTTTTCCCTTCTGTTAAAGAAAAGACGAAGCTTTAGGAAATTGTAGACTTCATATGTGTAGCTATACATTCAAAGATTGAAATGTTTGAAAATATATATTGTGTAAATATTTTTAAAAAAAATTATTTCATTTAAATACATATTTGTTCAGTTAGAAATAATATTTATTAATATTAAATAAAAATTTATTAGATCGCAATATATTTCCTAGCAGGTCATTAAAAAAAAAAAAAATTCGTTTACATGAATAGAGTTGTATTAGGCCGGCCTACAACTAAAAAAATTTATTTGGCTTGACTAGGATTTAGTTAAATGTACTAGATTTTTTTTCTGGGTGCATCGAAACTCAGGTAGTCACAATTTGGGACATTCGACCCATCAGATGATCGTTAAATTTACCTACATCATTGTCATTTGTAACATAAAATATTATTTACTCTTGGTAACTTTTGACATAAATATATTTATTTCAGTCAATTTTTCTTCTCGTTTCTCCTCGACGATGCAATTTCTTCTCGTTTCTCCTCGACGATGCGATTGAATTTCGGTTGGGTTCTGAACCGATGGAATTGGCGCCTCCGGTTTGTACGATGACTAACAGTGCTTACCGTTACGAGGGAATCGTTCGTAACAGCCACGAAGAATGTCAATTTCATGCGGTTTACGGTTACCATCCTATAAGATCACGAGCGCGAGTCGCGCGACTGACTCGCTTCGATTATTATTACGTATCGTGAACGCATTTCATGTAGTAAAAAAGCTCGTGGTATTCATAAACACTGTACACATCTGATCGAACTTTGCGAAAGGAAAAATATCAGGAACATGCTAAGAAGAAGCGAGAAATTCCGAGTCTTGCGTGATATACAAGTACAAGTATATATGTGTATATGGGGTATTCCCGCTGAAATTTTCACGTCCAAACCCGGACCCTCTTGGTTAATTATGAAAAAAAAAATTCCGAAAAGTATTCTGAAAAAGAAAAGACACGTATTTTTTTGTTAAGGCCGAGAATTGATATTTTTCGTCGTGCGATTTTATTAAAAAATCCAAAATTTTCACTAACTCTCTACTCTAAACACGTAGTATCTTGATAATTCGAGATCCTATCGAAAAACGCTTTACACAAAACTTGTTCGTTATAAAACAAGTAAAATAATTGATGTTTGAAAAAAAATTGTGGGCACACGAAAGTTTGTTTTTACTTCACAAAACACAAAAAAAGGTTTTTTTCAGCAAGTACGTCACCTCGAATTAGAAAATACAAAAATTGCAAAAAGTTTATAGAAAATCACAAAATTTTTAAGACCAGAATGGGAATGGTAAGATCAAAATCCGCTAAGCTACAGCCAATCGAAGTTTCGTCGTGACCTTATTTTCGAGCTAGATCATGCAGAACTATATATTCTCGCAAAATTATATACAGAAATACATTTAAATATTTATTTAATTATACATACATATATTATTTCATACAAGTATGAAAGAATATACGTATGTATAATTAAATATTACGTACATTACGTAGATTATTTCATACAAGTATGAAATAATCTACGTATGAGGCATTCCACGTCAAGTCGGCCACCCCATTTTTTGGAATCACCAAAAATCACATACAAATTTTTATAAAATAGTTCTAACTGTCAAAAAAATTCGTGATTTTTTTCAGATTTTTAGATTACATACTTTAGCCGGAAAAAAATACAAAAAAATTCCTTATTCCATTTTGTAACTCGAAAATTATTCATCGTACGAAAAAAAAGTAGAACATGAAATGTAGGATTTTCAACGTCCTTTTCACTGAAATTTTTTACTAACTCTTCCGAACGCCCTATATGCCATTTTCGGAGCAAATAATGTTCTGATATTTTTTTCTCAGAATTAACATCTTCGATTTGTCTGTAATTCAAACAGTTTTTCACTTGATATATTTACAGACTACAGCAAAATTGGCTTAGTGGACAACCCATTCCTTCGCATGCGTTTTTCATCCCAAACGAATACACAAATTTCTCTTGAACATTAACAGGGTTGAGACTATTTATAGATATTTTCTACAGCCTGCATTTTTATTTATTTTTTGTACTTTTTCAATTTTTTAAGCTTTTTCCATTTTTATTTGTTTAAATATCTTTTTGTACATTTTAATAAACTTATTTATCAATGGACCCCTGTACACCGATAAAGTCTATTCAAATTAGAGTCAAAGGCTAGTCACTTCTCTTGATGACAAAAGAGAATTAATTTCACCTCTTAGGATACACCGACGTTTCTATGGCCAATCAATACTTTTTTTGTTCGATTTGGCCATGATTTTTGGGAATGAAGCAATGATACTGCTTTGTTCCTGGAACCGTCTTCGCAGTATCAAAACGAGATTATTTTATTATTTTTCCCTGTCTACGATTAATAATGATAAGATATCAATATCTACACTATTCCGTTAAATCACTCTATAATGATAAATTATATCAATAAAAATGCATACGAAGGAATGGGTTGTCCACTAAGCCAACTTTTGAATAGTCTGTAAATATATCAAGTAAAAAACTGTTAAAACTACCGACGAATCGAAAATATTAATTCTGAGAAAAAAAATATCAAAATATTATTTGCTCCGAAAATGGCATATAGAGCTTTCGGAGGAGTTTGTAGAAAATGTCAGTGAAAATCACGTTGAAAATCCTATATTTTATGCCGTACTTTTTTTTTCGTACGATGAATAATTTTCGAGTTACAAAATGGGACAAACTAAATTTTTGTATTTTTTTTCGGCTACAATATGTAATTTTAAAATCTGAAAAAAATCACGAATTTTCTTGATAGCTAGAACTACTTTATAAAAATTGGTATGCGATTTTTGGCGATTTCTAAAAATGGGGTGGCCGACTTGACGTGGAATGCCTCATATGTATAATTGAATAAATATTCAAATGTATGTCTGTGTATAATTTTTCGAGAACATCATGTAGTTCTGCATGATCTGGCTCAAAAATAAGGTCAAGACGAAACTTCGATTGGCTGTAGCTTTGCAGATTTTGACCTTGCCATTCTCATTCTGGTCTTAAAAACTTCAAGATTTCCTATAGATTTTCTTCAATTTTTTTATTTTATAATTCGAGGTGGCGTACTTGCTGAAAAAACCTTTTTTTGTGTTTTATGAAGTCAAAACAAACTTTCGTGTGCCCAAAATGTATTAAAAAAATATCAATCGTTTTACTCGTTTTATAACGCACAGGTTTTGTCTGAAGCGTTTTTCGATGGGATCTCGAATTATCCAGATACTACGTGTTTAGAGTAGAGAGTTAGGGAAAAATTCGGATTTTTTACTGAAATCGTGGGACGAAAAATATCAATTCTTGGCCTTAACAAAAAAATACGTGTCTTTTGTTTTTCAGAATACTTTTCGGAAAAAATTGTTCAAAATTATTCAAGAGGGTCCGGGTTCGGACGTGAAAATTTCAGCGGGAATACCCCATATATTTTTTTTTCTTTTCGATGAAACCGTGTAATTCATCTTTGCAGGCTCGCGCTTTTAAGCACGCATTTTCATTATTGTTGTTATTCATTTCGCGAAGAGCTTAAACCTTCGCTCGCGAGTGAATAACCTTCTTCTTCTCACTCGATCTCTCGTTAAAACGGTAAAAACAACAAACTGGGTTTCTCCGCACACGATGTCGATTCCAGCATTATAACATCTCGATTCTTCGTTTACGCCGACAATCTCTGCGAGTAACCACCAAAGCCAATAAAATTACTTCAATTATTTGGCTAATTATCGATCGTTTGCTGCATTATCGAAGATGCACGCTTACTTCTTCAAAGGGGAACCAAAATTAAAAGATGCTTACCGTCCCAGCCAAAAAGTTTGTCTGATTAAAATTTTATCTGAAAAAAATTTAGCAATATTTGGTATGTCATAAACAACAATTATCAATAATAATATTGCTCAAAAGTTATTAATAAATTGATTGAACAAATAGTTATTCAACAATTTTTCGGTAAGTTCTTTTTTTCTAAAAGAAATCTAATGCGTTAATTTTTCTGAACGCATATGAATTTTTTCAGAATTTTCCTTTTATTTTGAAATTCTTGTTTTGAAATTTTTCGAAGCTGACGATAAATCTGTTTGCACAAGCATATACAAAATTGGCAATTTTTTGTTTGTATTTCAGAATGTTTTTTATAATATTTAAAAATAGAAAGAAAATTCTGAAAAAAATCATATGCGTTCAGAAAAATTAATGCATTCGATTCGTTTAAGAAAAAAAGGACTTACTGAAAAATTGTCGAGTCATTATTTGTTTAAGCAACTTAATAATAACTTTTAGGCAATATAATTATTGATAATTATTGTTTCTGGTATGCTGAATATTGCTGAATTTTTTCAGATTTTGATTGTATCATGAAGTATGGAAATTTCAGATAAAAATTTTGGCTGGGATGGTAGAGGCAAAGCATCCTTTTTTGTCCGCTACGACAAAATGAATTTTTGTTCCAGGGTTTTTTTTCTGGCATACTCCGACGTCACAAAATAAGTTTTAGACTGAAAAAGTGATTATTTTTTTATGAAGACTCTTAAAATGTGTTGCACACATTTACGATGAAGTTCATGATATAGCGCGTGTAATTTTTTTCCTAAAGAAATAATTTAGTAAATGTATTAATTTTAATATAATTATCTTCTATGTGAACCCACAAGATATGATAAAGAAAACAAATTCAGAGGCTTTAAAAAAATAGTTACGTTCATGGCTAAATAATTTCAATTTGGTTGTGTAAAGGTGTCGTTGAACTGATCCGATGAATAACTTTGTGATCTAGGCGTTTTAAACATTCAGTCTTTTATCTTTAAAAAATTCAAGATTTTCGTATAAAAAAATTAACGATGTAATATCAAAATAAAACATAAAACATTCCAGAAGTGTCGAAAAGATTCGTTTGATTGGAGCCAAGTGAAAACAATTGCAAAAATTCGACTTTTAGAGCGTTCCTATTGGGATTTCCCTTCGATCTCGATACGTCATTAAAAAACTCCTTTCCATTACGCATCGGAGGTCATCCGTGACTTTCTAAATCGTGAAATCACGATTCCGATCAATACTGCCAATTTTACTTACATCGTGTCTGTTCTTCGTCAATCCCTTATTCTGGTAACTATTTTATTACATAAAAATCTGATTAAATTATGTAATTGGCCAACCAATGGCAAAAATCAGTGAATTAAAGTGAAACAGAAATAAGAAATAAAATTAAAAAATGTAAACGAGAAAAAAAAACTTAATTATAATAACTGGATCCTAATAAATGTGCACTGAGAAATCAGTTTATATTTACACCGAAAAAAAGGTTTAATAATATCAACTACCCAGCTGCGATCACGGAAAATTCGTTTGAATCAATCGTCACATATTTGATTTGATTACTTCGTTGTTGAAATAATAAAACTGATCTCGTTGTTTCGAATGTGTACTGCATTCACCGCAATTTCCACAATGGATCGAAATGATTTCAAACGTGATTGATTCAACAATTTGTTTTCTCATTCAATCGAGTATTTAGTCATTTACCGGAAGTAAATAAAATTGTTTTAACTGTATGTTTTGTCGCATCGATAAAATCTAGTTTTAATTTGAGGTATTCATCCAGTTAAAAAGAATAGTGAATGCTTTCAAGTCGATCAAATTGTTTGATAAATTTGACTAAATATTTCAATGCGGCCACAACACATTTAGTCGATAGTATATATAGTAACTACCTCGATCTCGGCACTTCGCCCGAGATCCGCCAGGTGGCGACTATCGGCGCGCGCTCTCGTGCCAGCGAGACAGCCACCGAGCACCGATAAGTACCAGTGTATTACCAGCATCGGAGTCCTCAATTAACTTTAAATTGATGAAACATTACCCGCGCTCTGTGGTCGCGCAGTTCTATGGACTAAAGACTACATATTTGAATGAGATTACCATTGCACTTTGGTGGCAGTTAAGTTTTCACCTAACTCTTTAATCTCACGATTAATTAGTTAAGGAAAAGCCCTCATAGCTTAAAAAAATATTGCATATCATCAAATGTTTTGTTCATTCAATTGAAATTTTCCAGTTTTACATTGAATGCCTTTTTTTCCGGTGAACACATCTGGATTGCATAGAAAATATAAACTGTTCATTCAACTAAACCATTTGGTTATGCAATCGCATATTGAGTGCATCTTACCAAATATATAGAATCAAAACAATGTAATTTTCAATTGAACGGATTCTCTACTCTGTTGGGTCAAGAATATATGTATTTATGGGAATGCAATTTTTGTTTCCATTTTGATACACGTTTTGAGTTAACTGAATTACATATTTCGTTCGCCACCCGTAACCGCCTGGTTTAGTTAATTCAAGCCAAATTTTTTTCACTTTACCAAACCTTTTTCTCGGTGTAGTAAATAAATATATTTAGTTGGCACTTTTATTAAAATATTTCTTAACTATTACAAAATTTGTTGGTCGTTGAGAAATATTCTCATCACAAAATTTTATTTGAGTTAAAATAATTTATTAAATGTTAAAAAATATTGATTTCGACATATCCAACTTTATATTTGTTAACAGTAAACAAATCCTGGTACATAGAAACATGTTGTTTTCTCAGTGTAAATGTAAATAATAATAAAAAATATATATAATATTTTTCATCCGTCCGCGCGACCTGCGCTTCTCCTAAATTTCTCTCAAAAGCAAAACACTTCGTATTCTGTGAATTGGGAAATTGAACGTAAAAATGGAATAAAAATGTTCGCGAGATTGTTGCATGGACTCGTTACAAATGGCAAAGATTTGTAGCATAACCTGCAATACAAACTCGTTCGTAATTGCGGGTTTTATACCCATGATCGGTACAGTCATTTCGCTATTCTCATGCTCGTCCACAGCAGACAGCTGGGTATAATTGCTATTCATTTCAAATACTTCCTCAACGACCGCGATTTTCAAAATACCGTTGCAGGCATTACCAGATTCGCAAACTTGGGTCTCCCCCAGCGTTGATGCACGTCTGTCGAAAACGTGAATAATTAGTTATTCGGCATTTTCAGGGCCGCAAAGTAGCCCTTGATCGAGATCGAGAACCCTTTAACCCAAGCTTCCTTCAACTTAAAAAAAATCATATCAAAGAAAAAACCCTGCAAATTGGACATTCTCACATTGCTTCTTCATCGTTATCCATAGTTCACATAGCTTCCTTTATCACAAAGTATGACGATCAAATTTGGCTAACTCATAAAGGAAGCTTTGTTGACCATCGAAAAACATGAGTAATCAATATGCAAATTTGCCAAGTTCTATCAAATGTTCTTCGTGTTAAATTCAATAGCGAACAACCTTGATCACTATTTTGGATGTGTACAAGATTTCAGTACATTATCTCGCAAATAGCCGAAGTTAGAGTATTTACGCTGTTTTTAAAAAAAATCAAAATTTGATAAAATTTTAATTATTGGATGAATTTTCGGCAAATTTAATAGCGAACAACGGTGATAGCTATACTAGTTTCGTACAAAGTTTCAGTGTAATATCTTGAAAATTGTGCAAGTTAGAGCATTTACGGTATTTTTGAAAAAATTTCATAAAATTTTAATCCCGCCTCGATAGATTTTTGCCAAATTTAATAGCGAACAACCTTGATAGCTATACTAGTCCTTAACAAAGTTTAATTGCAATATCTTAAAAATTGTGCAAGTTAGAGCACTTGCGCTGTTTTTCAAAAAATTAAAAATTTCATAACATTTTAATCCCTCGGATACATTTTCCCCAAATTTGATACCGAACAACCTTGATAGCTATACAAGTTCTGTACAAAGTTTCGGTGCAATATCTTGAAAATTGTGCAAGGCCTGCACTGATTTTCAAAAAATTCAAAATTTCATAAAATTTGAATACTTTGTTTGATTTTCCAAAATTCTATACCGAACAACCTTAATAGCTATACTAAATCTGTACAAAGTTTTAGTGCGAGATCATGCAAATTGCACAAGTTAGAGCGTTTCCGCCATTTTTGAAAAAACGAAAAAAGTCAATAAATATGAACACTCGATAGAATTGAAACAACATTTTTTCATAATGAAAGGTAATTCGTTCACGACATGTGTGCAAAATTTCATCCACCCAGATATTTTTTTCCAAATATGATTTCTCAATGTTTTGAGACATTTTGAACATATTACCATAAAAACCTAAAAAAAATCACGAAAACAAAGCTTCCTTTATGAGTAAGCAAAATTAAAAATTCTATTCCACTGCCTGCCTTCAAATTACGTTCTTTCAAGAGCGAAAAATGAAAAAATATCTCAATGTAGCGCATCAAATACTTTGCGTAGGCGCGTCCAAGAGTCTCATTCGGAATCCACGAAGCAACGGTATCACCCGGTGATCACAGAGCCGAAACATTTCCTTGCGCTGTTTGTCGTGTGTGGAATCTCGAAACGCGACACACGCGGCAAACGGTCGTGTAAAGATACCTTGACGGGAAATAAAAATATGAAAAATTTAAAAAGAAACATGTCCGTCTCGTGATGTAGGCAGAACATCGTGAGGGAATATATGAGGCTCCGCTCAAATTAAAAACGCGCGTGGATTATGCGGCGTCTTCGTGCAAATCGGCTTCAGGGTCATCGACTTCCCACTCACGTTGGGACTCTCTCGCCATTGCCAAGAGTACAAAGGTTCTGCGATAAAAAAAATCCTTGCCCATCTTTTAGCAGCTGAAAGGTTGTAAAACCCTCCACGATAAATTTAGTCTGAATAAATAACAAAAAGAATCATCCTTGCCAACCCCTTCTCGATAACACTGAATTGATGCGCAAATTATTATTCTTCTTTTCGTTCGTTAAGATAATCATCATGAGGATCCCAAGGACAGCAATTTTATTGGCCCTCATCGGTTTTGTGGCTTGCGATGAAAAACACGACGATGACACCTCGAACGCCTTTATGGAGGCAGCTCAAGCATTGTTCGCTGACAAGGATGCTGTTGGTGGTCTCCAGAACATCGCCTCGAAATTCATGGAATCTGACACAGGAAAGCAGGTAAAATTTTATTAAGGATTGACCAATTTTTTGGATATCATAGCATGAAACATTTGCCATTTACAGCTTTATCAAAACATACGTTACGCATGCAATGAAATTGTACCGAGATGTCTTCACGAAATTACTACTCTACCGGATAAAAGCGTTTGCATATCTCTGCCGAAAAACAAGTCCCACAGAAGTATTCTCTACTGAATACAATTTTTGCTAAATCCCATCCCTACTCCATGACCAGGGTACCACAAAAAAGCTGTTAAGTGCCATCTCTACAACGTAATCACTTCACCGCGTGACGGTTTGTCCATTTTACAAATCTACCAAATTACAAGTATCTTGCTCTTTAATCGAACACTTACGAACGGCGTCGCAACTTTGTTCATTACGAGTCGGTTCTGTCATCAATCAGTGTTGTACCTAATGAAAGCACCAGAGATTTATTATCTGGTAAAATTGTAAAATGGGACATGTGTCAGACATGGGACATGGGATATGTGAGAGTTGAGCATTCATGGTTTGGAGATGTTCCTAGGAAATTCTGTTATTAAGAAGATTTGTTATGTGCTGAGTATGTGATGCGGTAGGTTTATTAATTGGTAATAATATTGAAACGCTTCCGTCTGGCAGAGTTCATTTACGGTGGAGTTGCTATTTGGTGGAAATTTAATGGTAGCTTTATTGCGGTACAGTTGTATTTCCGATAGAGAAGAAATCCGGTAGACCTGCAAACGTGCTCGACATTAGGGATGGCCGATGTTCAAAAATAATCGATGTAAAAATAATCGACATCTCAAAAAAAAAAATCGATTCCAATAATCGATAACTTCGGAAAAAGCATCGATGAATCGATACATCGGTGGTAACAACTTTACCGTTAAATGTACACGTAGAAAAGACAATGAGGGTACTTTTACCGACAATTTTTCGAACAAGTCTTTTTGTAAATATTTGAGAAAGAAATAGTTTAGAAAGGAAATTAGCGGAATTGGTGGGATTCAAGACTTCTTTCGGTCCTGGGTGCGCTAACGCTGGTTATTATTATTTTTTCAGTCAGTTCCGTCGGCAACTTACCGACCGATAATTGTCGACCGATAATATGTAAAAAGAATCGCATATCGATTAATCGAATGGCAAATACATCGTCCAAATATAATCGATTAATCGGGCAAAAATATCGGTGCTTTCGATGTATCGACAAACATCGACCATCCCTACTCGACATACATCCCTACACGGAACATTAGCGCCATGGGATGTCCAATATCCATACATGGCGGATGACTGCTGCATCCCAGGGACGTCTATGAGTATCCCTATCACTGCTAAAAGAAGTGCGAAACGGCACCTATTCTATGTACTGGGAACATCCCTTATACGTACCTTGAGACGCTTTTTAGACGGACTAGACCCCAAAAAATGACGTCTGACTGACATATTTAAGATGAATAAACCAGTGATCCGAAAGATGTCCAGTGATCATCTATTATACGTCCCTTTATTTAAACAATTTAATCGTTATTAATTACACATTATTAATTAATTATAAACTTTGTTACTGATTATATAATATTCGGGGCCTATGAGATATCCATATTTTATAGAAAAATAGGAAAAAAAATAGTTTTCCATTTTTCACACTGCGGTCACCCATCCAAGTATTGGATTCAAGGGGTGCTGCTTAACTTTCCTAATCTTCTACCTACCTACCTACCTTCCTACCGACACTAACTTGACTTATGAGAATAATCTATGCATGTAAAAACCTTATACGATGTAGTTTGCTGGTATACTTATATATCTTTGTCTCACAGGCCTTGAATAATGTATAATCGTAATGCAATTTATAATTAATGAATAATGTGTAATAAATAGCGTTTAAATTAAGGGACGTATAATAGATGATCATTAGACATCTTTTGCAATATTGGCAATTGTCTTAAATACGTACATTGAATGTCACTTTATGTGGTCTACAGGTACGTCTAAAAAATATCTAAGGGTACTTATACGAAACGTTTTCAGCACATAGAATCGCTGCCGTTCCGCATCTCCGTTAGTGGTTTAAGGAATGTCCCATGGACTTCCCCGGAATGAAATTTTCATCCAACTTATATGATTATTGGACGTCCGTTGGCTGTTAAGTTACGCGCGGAATATATTTATAGCTCCAAAAATATGTGTCGTGGACGTCGAATAAACTTCCGCGTTATCCTTCGATAGACGCAATTTGTATGTACATACGACGGTCAATTGGCGTACCCATATCACAGGTGCCCGAAATACTTAAATGTACATCCAAAGGACGAATGCTTTTGATTGGATAAAATGCGATGAATCACACAGGACGTATATTGTATGTCCACAACACATACTATTTTTTGAGCTACAAATATGCACAATACGGCCATCCATGGTATGTCCACAGGTAGACATTCAATAGCTTTTCATTCAGGATAGTAATTGGACATCTAATGGACGTTCCAGGTTCACGTCTATATGAAATCCTACATGGAACATCCGATAGACGTTCAATTGACGTCCTCCGAATGTGATTTCCGTTTACGAACCTGGAACGTCCAATGGACGTTCAATTACTATCCTGAATTAAAAGCTATTTAATGTCTACCTATGGACATACCATGGATGGCCGTGTTGTGTATATTTGTTGCTCAAGAAATAGTACGTGTCGTGGACATACAATATACGTCCTGTGTGGTCCATTGCGTTTCTTCCAATCAAAAGTATACCATGGATGTTCAATGGATGTCCGCATTACGTCCATCGTGGATGTAGATGTGTTAAGGATCTATGGATGATAGATGGACGTCCAATGGACACTCGGTTCCGTGTGGGTCTGAGTTTGTTTAATTTTTTCGACAGATGGGAGATATGCTGACCGGTGGAAACAGTGGAGGAGGTGGTGGAGTAGGTCAGATCTTGTCCGGTTTGGGCACTCTCATGAGTGGAGTTTCCGCGAACCAGGATGATCAATCTCAGCGGACAGGCGGTGGAATAGATTTTTCGACGTTGGGATCGATCGTCGAAATAATATCGTCAGCTAGCGGCGGCGGTGGTGGTGGAAATCCTCGATCGAGAAGAAAGGCCCCAGGAGAATCTCCGAGCGGTGGGGGTCTCGATTTGGAGGGCATGATGAACATAGCGAGTATGTTCATGGGACAGGGTGGTAATGCCGAAGGACTAATGGGACTGTTGCCGATGGTTATCGATAATTTTGTGGGTAGTGATTCGACGAATAGTGGAAAAGCAAAAAAGCACGATCACTCGGCGCACTCTTGGTACATGCCACCCGTTTTGGAAAATCTTCACGTCATGTGGGATCATTTTAGGTGAGCTTCAACATCATAAGATAATTGTAAAGGGGTCTGCAAAACCTTGAAACCCAAAAACACACGACATTTCTTTATTTTTTATTTTTGCGTTAAAGTATTGGAGTAACGATTTCATGATTTTGCACTCGGTTAATCTTATCAAGTTTGAGTTTCCTTCATTTCGAAAATTTTAAAAAGCAAGAAAGTTATTATTATTTAAACAACCACTGTCGCGAATTGAAGTTAAGATACAAGGCTTTGAGACCGTGCAATGGAATCTTTTTTTTCTTTAATTTCAAATATGGCAAACTTCTTTAGGATGTTGAGTCCCAAATTGAAAATGATGATAAAATATTAAAAATTTGATATGTCATTATGTAAAAAATTGTAAAGGTTGTGTAAAAATTTCATGACGATGAGGAAGATTGCTACTGAGAAATTAGAATTAACAAATTACACGCAGCCTTATGGAAACTGAAGCAACTTTGTAATTATTATTTTTGTGTTATAAAAAATGATGCTTAAAATACAAAAAAATTACACTTGAGGAAAAACATATAAGAAGCATTGAGTAATCATTTCAACATATTTAGGAAGCTCGTGTTCCAGAAAATAAATAATAAAGACAAAGTACGTGGTTTTTACAGCAAGAAACAAGAATATAGCGGCAACGTTGCATAGGCCGAAAGTAGCGGGAAATTCAAATACTCATTTTCGTTCAAGTACGACGTCATTTCTTGCACCATTAAGAGGTTTCGAGGTTATGTTTGCTGTCAGATTTACATTCAACCGTGACCATCGCGACTGCTCTCGATCATACAGTTCTCAGTCATGCCAACTTATCAATCACGCAACGTTGCCAAATGTAAAGCTAATGGAGCGACTACTTTTAATATTAATATTGTTTATATATATTGTTTATTTTTGCAGTTCAATGTAATTTCATGTTATATTTCTATAGTTGCGATATAAAATAATCAAATTTTCTGAGAATGAACAGTTTCCACTATCGAGATTTCAGCGTTGTCAAGTTTGCACAAAACATCAAAAAATTAATCCTCGATTGTAAAAACATTGTTAAAACTTGATATAATACATAAATAAGAATTTCCGATCATTAATATGCACAATTACGATACTTCTTTTCACATCAACGGTGTTACGATACGAATTTAAGTATTTATCGATCCCAATAAAATTCAGTAAAATGAGAAGAGGTACCAAACTTTTGGAAGAGACGGTATGGACTTAACATCCTCAAGACGATCTTAATCTCTGATAAAATCATCGAAACGGTTGGTTACTATCGTCCTTCAGATTCATCATCCATGGCATTTGGTCAAATGGGACTTAGGGACGATGGGAGCTAAGATAAAAAATCATATTTCTTCAACGATTCATTTTTTTCACAGTAATTCTGAGCTTGGTCAGACCCTGTGGAAAAACAGTGGCCTTGCTCACATCGTCGGCACGATGACTGACACGAACGGTCGTATAAAGTACGAACAGATATTCGACAGTTTTGAAAATCCAAGTCTCCGAAGAAGATGGATCAGATCATTGACGAATTTCGTTGCCGAATGGATCGCTCATATCTCCGATCCTACGACCCAACAGAGATATGTCAGCACGATACAATTCGTGGGCAACAGCTTCCTGAAGTCACAAGGTTATCCGAAAGCAGCGATGTTCGACGCGATTAAACCGGCCGAGAGTCTTTCACGGTAAGTCTTACCTTGAAACCCTTATCTCTGAATCTCATAGCATGGATTCGAGGGCCTCGACTGCTGAATTTACTGAATTAATTTGCAGGGTCGTGAATGCAGGTGCAAAGAGACACCTTAACATGCAAGTTGACAGTGTGCAGTACATAAAACCAGCTGTCGCTTATATTCAGGATCTCTTCAAGCTAGCTTCGGAAAAAGGTTTCATTATGTCGCGGGTGAATGCAAACGAGCTCAGCAACAGGCTCAGCGAGACCATAAACAATGACCTCATTTCTCCTCTGCTCAAGGTACAATGGGCACCCACTTTAATATTCCTCATTGTGCTTATCTACCGAATGTAATTGTCTAACGATCCAAAGTGGTGCTTTGTCAACGAAAGCACCACTTTTTTTTCACATGATTGTTTCAACGCAATTTTTTTTACCTTCAGGCGTATCGAGCTTACAAATGGGCGATTAAGTCACCAAAGTGCGCAATGCATATATTGTGCACCATCAACGAAAAAAGTCCAGATAAGGAAGACGATGGTAAATTGGGTGACGTCAGAGCTAGTATCACGAAACTCGCGAGTTTCCCAGCAGCTTGGTCAATAAGCGTGAAAACTGGATTGAGCTTTTGGTCTCTTTATGGTTCTATTCAGGAGAGCGATCGATGCTTCGTAAGAAACTTTTAATTCTTATGATTCTCAAGATTGTTTTTTAATATCAAACTTTCCATCATACACATCCCACCTATCCTTTGTGTTACAAAAGTGCGAATGGTACAAGACTGTGGGACCAGTTATTTCTTTACCAGCAATACAAACCATTAACCCTGACCATTGACCTTGACCATAACCTCTCCATAAAAAAATGCCTTAACATCTTTAGGATGACATAACAGACTGCGAGTCTGTAATAACTAGATTGCAAGTCTGTGGTTTGCCACATTTCCAGCTCTAATGATCATTTAACATCTCTACTAAGAACCAAATCAACTAGAAGTAATGTCCATATAAACAGGGTGTCAAAAGCGTAACTGGACGGCTGAATATTTCCTCGGCTAAGATATTTTTTAAAAAGGTCATTCTTGTCAAAACACATTCTTGGAATAACGTTTGACGAACTGACCTTATTTTTTACCTTGCACTAACTTCAAGATTATTTCAAGGTCAATATTTTTTTTCAAATGTAAGCTCCTTTTTGATATTGGCAATTGATGGAGCGGAAAATTTTACGTTCCAACATGTACTTAGGTCATAGGTACATTTTTACCTCAAAGGTACTCTAAAGTCATTTGAACTTAAACAAGGTGTGGATACCTCATGGAATAGAAGCTTTTCAAATTTCTTTGTAACACTAGCAAAGTTATTAATTTTAACAAGACGCATTAAGTAATGACCTCAATGATGACCTTCAAGGTAATTTCAAGATCACCATTGTTTTTTAGTGGAAACCTATATTTTTACAGTCGAAATTAAACTTATTCCGAAAAAATTGATTAATCTTTCCCGACTCTATTAATGAAAATGTAAAAGTTTTTGGTCTATTGATTTCAGAACTCAAAAATCCAGGTTTCCATTAAAAAAAACAAAAGTTGACTTTGAAATTGCCTCGAAGGTCAACGTCAAGGTCACTACTGAATGCGCTTTTTTAAAATAAATGACTGTTTATTACAAAAGATTTTGAAAAGCTTCTATACCCAGAGGTATCGACACCTTGTTTAAGTTTAATTGACCTTGAAGGGCCTTCAAGGTCAAAATTACCTATGACCCACGCACGTATTTGAATGTAAAATTTTCCGCTCCAGCGATTGCCGATGGCAAAAAGGGGTTTCTGTTTGGGAACAAAGTTTGACCTTGAAATAACCTTGAAGGCAATCGTCAAGGTCAAAATTAATATCATCATTGTATTCCTCGTCAAAAGTTAAGACAAGACTAACTCAGACCTTTTTAAAAAATATCTTTGCTGACGAAATATTCAGCCATCCCGTTACTTTTGTGACATAAGTATAAAACCTGTATAAAACCTTACTCAATTATCTTCGACCCGCATAACATGTCTATAATTAGGCAGCTCATTGATTTTTTTCAAACTATCAGAAGATCGATCATGATGTTTTTTCAGGACAAGTATCCGGAAAACGTTTTCAAATTTCTTTGTAACACGAGCAAAGTTATTAATTTTAACAAGGCGTATTAAGTAATGACCTCAATGATGACCTTCAAGGTAATTTTAAGATCACCATTGTTTTTTAGTGGAAACCTATATTTCTAGAGTTGAAATCAAACTTATTCCGAAAAAATTGATTAATCTTTCCCGAATCTATTAATGAAAATGTAAAAGTGTTTAGTCTACTGATTTCAGAACTCAAAAATCCAGGTTTCCATTCAAAAAAAACAAAAGTTGACTTTGAAATTATCTTGAAGGTCATCGTCAAGGTCACTACTGAATGCGCCTTGTTAAAATAAATAACTGTTTATTACAAAAGATTTTGAAAAGCTTCTATACCTAGAGGTATCCACACCTTGTTTAAGTTTAATTGACCTTGAAGGGCCTTCAAGGTCAAAATTTCCTATGACCCACGCACGTATTTAAATGTAAAATTTTCCGCTCTAGCGATTGCCGATGGCAAAAAGGGGTTTCTGTTTGGGAACAAAGTTTGACCTTGAAATAACATTGAAGGCAATCGTCGAGGTCAAAATTAAGATCATCATTGTATTCCTCGTCAAAAGTTACCACATGACTAACTCAGACGTTTTTGAAAAATATCTTTGCTGACGAAATATTCATGCCGTCCCGTTACTTTTGTGACATAAGTATAAAACCTGTATAAAACCTTACTCAATTATCTTCGACCCGCATAACATGTCTATAATTAGGCAGCTCATTGATTTTTTTCAAACTATCAGAAGATCGATCATGATGTTTTTTCAGGACAAGTATCCAGTCGATTGTGAGGAATTCCACGCGGAAGAGATTCGCGTGACGACGGAAGCTATTCACAACGAGCTCTAGGCCTTCGCATTTAAATGAAATGACAGTCTGAACGAGAAAAAAAACACAAAATATCGTTTGTTTATGGCAAACAAAAAAATGAGACTTTCGATTAAGGACAATACGATTCGGCGGTGATGGTGATCTCCTGTCCCGAGAACCCCGAAGAAGCGACACGAACGATCGTCACGCATTCGATAGACCAATGGACCTCGTTATATTTTTCATAGTCAGTAAGAATGTCGGATTTTCGATCGATGGCCCTTCGCGATGTTTGATGCTTATTCATAGGCACTTTAGATATTAATTTCTCAATTAGAGAGAACGCTCAAGTACCTCGGAGAAGGTAATTAAGTAACTTCTTTTTGATTCAAGTTTTCGATATCGTTGAGACATATATTTAACGCAATAGAAAAATGGCTCTTCCGTCACGAAAAGAACCTGAAGATGTTTCGTGCATGGATGGCGGTAATTCGTCAGTTCTCTTGCAACAATGTTTACTTTACAAGTGGATTACAAAAAAAAAAAGTTATCGTGTTATCATTGTCTCGCAGATTCCACGCTGTTCCACCATATTGGCAGCTGATGAAATGAAGGAACAGGAAGTGGTTAAAATTTCAAGAGTTTCGTCTGATGCGGTATTCTAGTCTAGAAGGCACATTTTCATGTTATTCTTGTATATTTGCAAAAAAATGTCTAACGTTTTTTTTTGGGGACAGGGTCTTTACATACGTATTTATTGATATTTGAAGTACACTTGAACATTTTCATAGAAAACTCTAACCATGAATAAGAGGTGCACACAATGTTAAATAAGGTGACCTCAAAAAATTGTTCAACGGCTTCCATGTTTCCAGTTGTTTTCAATTGTTTCAATTGTTTCGAATATAGCAACTACCAGGATGCAAAAACATTAAAGTTTTATGAATACCACTGAAAAATAAAATTTAAACTCGATAATTACAAAATTACAAAGACCAGACAACCCACAAACATTGGTCAGAGAAATGGAAAATCTTGACGATTGAAAACATTTAGAAAACGACAATTGCGAAAATTACACTGTTTGTCAAATTATTTCAGTTCGATTAGTCAAGGCTCGGTTTAGGTTTGAATTTTTTTCGTTTTAAATTTTTTGACATGCACATGTGCGAAACTTTTTTCGTAATATGATTTTCAAATGCTTTAGAATATTTCAACTATACTGGCTGAATAGTATCGCAAAAAAGTTCACGAAAACAGATTTCCTCTATAAAAAAATTAAAATATTGAAAATCAAGAAAATTACATAATTAAACAGTTTTTTGGGTTTTTCGTCATTTTTTTAACAGTAGGCATAAAAAAGCTGTAAGTATAAGATATGCAAATTTTAACTTGAACGCATTTGCTGAAAATGGTACACCTAAGTCCGACACAATTAGTAAAATAGTAACATTCCGTGGGAGTCGATTAGAAAAACATAGTTTTGATCACGAGTTCGAATTTTTTCATTCATATTTTTCATTCGAATTATTAAAAAAAGATTGATTTTATTTTCACCCATTAGACTAGAATACTGCCTGAATGAATGACTTGGATTAATTTCTCAGGAGAAGAGAAAAAAAAACGACAGCAAATTAACCATTAGACGTAAGTTTGGTGCAGTGCCTTCTCGTTTCAAACGTCACAAACGAACCGCACTTGAAATGAATCGCAAATATATCTTAGCTCGACTCTTGTAAATATTAGAATATGAAAGTCGAATAAAAAAAAATATATATATATATACAAAAAAACATCGTGTGAAATGTATGAAAAGAAAAGACTGGTTATCATCACCTTGTTTATTTATTCTACCTTAATTTCGTGATACTTTTCATTCGGTTGCTTATTTTACTTCTTCTTGATGTTCTTGCAAGCCCACTCGAGACCTTCCTGAAATTTTAATAAAATTTTCAATTACTTAAGATCTACCAGGGTTAACATACATTATAATAAATACTCTATCGGTAAAAAATTTGGAAACACTCGCCTCATTCCGCGCCGCACAAAAAGTTTTACTGCTCTTTTAAAAATGAAGATATTTCAATTCAACAAGGGGCGTTTCAAAGGGGACATATTCAGCTTCATTTGGGTTTTTCCAAAAAAAAAATTCGACTTCTTTGGACCCGCTATACCATTTGAAACATGAACGTTTTTCGTTTTTTTTTGCGTTGAAATTTTAGCACATGTCATGAAAATTGCTTTTAATTGTTTTTCATGTGTAAAACTTGTGGGAGGGTGTATAAGCTTCAATTTCGTTAAAAAAAAAAATTTCGTACGATTTTTTTTTGCAGAAATATTCAATTTTTCGCAAAAAACTACAATATTTATAAAATGTAGCGTAACTCTGAAATTAATGGGTTTTCGTGAAATCAGTGAGCGGATAAAAAAGTTGCATACCATCATTCTTCATTCACTGAAATTTTTTCAGAAATGTATTTAAAAAGTTTTTTTTTCGAAAATTTTTCCTTCCAACGGGATACTTTTTTAATCTTAAACGATCGAGTCTTACCTCATCTACACGGCTCTTTCATCGAAAAATCTCATCTACATGGCTTTTTCATCGAAAAACCCGCGCAGATGATGTAGGAGACCCGATTGTGGAAGAGAAAAAAAATATCTCGGTGACAGGAAAAATTTACGAAACAAAAATTTTGGAAAAAATAAATCTGAAAAAATTTAATCGAACCTAAAATGATTGTATGCAACTTTTTATCCTTCTAGTGATTTCACGAAAACCCAGTATTTTCAGAGTTACGCAACATTTTCTAAACATGGTTGTTTTTTGCGAAAAAATAATATTTTTGTGAAAAAAAAAATTGGACGTGCGCCAAAATTTCAACGCAAAAACAAGCCGAAGAACGACGTTTCGAAAGACGTACCGGGTTAAAAAAAAAGGCGATTTTTTTTTCTAATAAGTGAAATGATGCTGAATATGTCCCCTTTAAAACGCCGTTTGTTGAATTGAAATGTTTTCATTTTTAAAAGAGCAATTAATCTTTTTGTGCGGCGCAGAATAGGGGTGAGTGTTTCCAAACTTTTGAGCGGTTGTGTATAAGATGTTTTTTTTTTCGGTCCGTTCAAACCTTGACGCCTTTGCCGTCCGTGGCGATACAAGATTGAATCTGCCAGTCACGATCCTTGATATTGTGAAGCCCAAGACCCTCGGCTATTTCGGCCGCCGTTACTGCCTGTCCCAAGTCTTGCTTATTCGCGTAAACCAACAGTGGCACACACCGTAATTTGTCCTCGAGCAAAAGTTCTGACAGCTCTTGTCCCGTTTCCTCCAACCTCGCAATGTCTGCACTATCCACCACGTAAATCTAGATTGATCGGTGAAAAATCGATTCCATCGTATTATTTCTCCCCCTTTCGACCAGTTCCGCGAACCCGCGATTATACACTACCCAACAAAAGTTTCCGGACAAAAGTTCGAAAAAGTATTCGAACATTATTGACTCCCATTTCCCCGGTGGTCAACCTAGGCCAATGTACGACCCGCTATTTTACAGAGGAAGGATTCCCCTTCATTTTGGCCGATGAGAAAAATTATTGCGATTTTTTTTACACCCTGGGACCGTTTTTGAAAATTACAATTTTTCGTCGTTTTTTTTGTCGATTTTGTATTGGCCGCCTTTTATGGTAAATTTTTTTTTCGTGCTTTCCTGTGACCGTTGTCAGAAAGAGGATAGTTTGCACTTCGAATTTTTTTTTTTAGAAATTTTTGCACGGTTTTTTATTCCCGATATATCTCATTTTTTGTAAAAAAATGGGCAATTAAGAAAACCGTGCATAATACGAAAACGATGAGGTTTCAAGAGAAACCTCAAAAGTGAAAAAAGGTGCATTGCTTTACGCTGAATTCATGTACATTTTATCAGATTTTTTTTTTTACATTTTTATTTCGCTCACTTCCGGCTGAAACTCGATTTATTCAATGATCATAACTCGAGAAGTATGCGGTCGGCGATAAAATTGTTCACAATAAAATCTAATGGATTTTTTTTCAGATTCTTTTTCAATATTTTTCTCCCCCGTAAAAATTTTATTTTATTTATTTTCGTGGTTGAAGAAAGATTGAATCGAAATGAATTAAAATAAAGATTGATCGATCGCGATTTACGTGAAAAAAATTTAAATTTTTACGGGGGAGAAAAATATCGAAAAAAAATCTGGAAAAAAATCCATTAGATTTTATTCTGAAATTTTTTATCGCCAACCGCATACTTCTCGAGTTATGATCATTGAATCAATCGAGCTTCAGCCGGAAGTGAAAAAAAAAATCTGAAAAAATGTACATGAATTCAGTGTGAGGCAATGCACCTTTTTTCACTCTTGAGGTTTTTCTTGAAACCTCATCGTTTTCGTATTATGCACGGTTTTCTTAATTGCTCATTTTTTTTTACAAAAAATGAGATATCTCGGGAATGAAAAATCGTGCAAAAATTTCTAAAATAAGAATTTGAAGTGCATACTATCCTCTTTCTGACAACGGTCACAGGAAAGCACGAAAAAAAATTTTACTATAAAAGGCGGTCAATACAAAATCGACAAAAAAACGACGAAAAATTGTAATTTTCAAAAACGGTCCCAGGGTGTAAAAAAATCGCAATAATTTTTCTTATCGGCCAAAATGAAGGGGAATCCTTCCTCTGTAAAATAGCGGGTCATACATTGGCCTAGGTTGACCACCGGGGGGAAATGGCAGTCAATAATGTTCGAATACTTTTTCGATCATTTGTCCGGAAACTTTTGAGCGGTCGTGTATATCTCGAAAAGAACCGTCTCGATCTTTCATGACAGAACTGCGGTACGAACCAAAAAATGAAACGTTTTGAAAAATGTTTACTTGGTCAATAAATTAAGAACAAACCCTGGTTAAAAATTCCCATCAATTAACGATTTGGATTTAAAAAAAGACATTGGTGTAGGAGTTTTCTTATCAATGCTGTAAAGAATTTTTTTTCTAAAACTATTCATCATGATCAAAATAGTACTGTAAAAAAAAAAAATACAAAAAAAATCGTGCAAGTTGGAAATTTGCACATAGCTTCCTCATTTTTGTCCGTCGTTCGTCAAGCCTCCTTTATGAAGATTGCCTTGACCATTTTATGACACGAATGTTTATTATCATGGCTTCCTCATAAAGGAAGTTTCACGAACGATGGAAACGAATGAAGAAGCTAATTGCAAATTTCCAATTTGCATGATTTTTTACATTATTAATTATTTTCGCCATCGAGTGTATTGGTGCTAAAAGTGAACTCAATAGCTGCTAAGTTAAGAAACTTAGTGTTCACAAGTATGTTTTGAAAAATTTCAAAACATTTTTGACAGCGAACCTTTCGAGCATTTTTCACCAAATTCAACACTAACCGTTCTTATCATCTAGTGTATTCGTGCAAAAAAAAAATAGCTCGATACTTCTAAAAATGCGAATATTTGACTGTTGATAAATATTCTTTGAAAATTAAAAAAAAAAAAAATTAACCGAAACTCCCCAGCGATTTTTCTGAAATGCAGTATTATTCTTTGTTGACATTGAATGTATCATCATAGAAAAAATCAGCTCGATAGATGCAAAATTACAAAAGTTAGAGAACCTACAAATTTTGTGCGAAAAATTGAAATTTTTTTTTTAACTGAACCTCTTGAGTAATTTTTCCCAAATTCAATCCCAACCGTCCTTATTATAAAATGTATCTGCGCATAAAATTTCAGAGTGATACCTCCAAAATTACGAAAGTTAGATGGCCCATAAATATTTTACAAAAAATTCAAAGTCCCACCAAATTAACAATTATTTTGCAATTTCAAAAAAATTTGCACTGAGTACAGGGATATACATGGTCTACTTGTATACTAAATTTCAAGTTGATCGCTTAAACCGTTTTCCATACATTTCGACATTTCTTCTAAATGCATATTTTTGGACGTTTTGAGACATTTTGAACATACTGACATGACAATCACGAAAAAAAAATTCCAAAAACAAAACTTTCTTTATGAGGAAGCACAAATTGACGAAACTATATTGTACTCGCCGTAACGGTTCGTTTTTAATTATTTATTCGCTTCGTATGGCAATAACTATTTGGAACAAAAATACTGGGTTCTCTTCGAAGTTTTAATCGCAGCAACTAAATCCGCAAGGATCAACAAGATATTCGTAAAGAAAGAGTTAAATATTAAATGAATAGGGGAGAGTGGGGTACAATGAGCCACTTTTTTGTAAAGAATTTTTACTCTCGCTATGGTACTCTGATTAGAAAAACAACTATTATAATCGATTTTTCTAGACGATTAAGCGTATAATAAAAATATCATCTTTTTAAAAAAAAGGTTGAAAATACCAGAATAATTGGATTCAAAAAGATTTGCAGAATGGCACATTGTACCCCACTGGTGGGGTACAATGAGCCATTCATGTTCTATGTGTTTAACCTCAACAGAATTTGACAAAACATCAACGTCATACATAATTTGCGAAAACTTCGTGGTGTTCGTGGTCAATGGGAAATATCGGCTCATTGTACCCCACAACTCGTTGGCTCATTGTACCCCATTATGAAAAAATTTGATTATTGATCAAAATCATTATTAATTAAGAGATAAACAGAAAAATACAAGTGACTAAGTGAATCATGAATAATAACACTATCGATTGAAACTTGAAACACGAGCTGTCGCGAAGAGTGAAATTATATTTTACGTTTTTCCGGCAAGCAAAAAATTTTGTTTTCTAGGGCACAAATCAATAATTTTTTTAAATAATTTTTTATGAGCTGCTATTGACGTTTTTTTAGGTTTGTTGAAATTCAATATGAATTGTGGTCCCACACAAAAAATTTCGATTTTTACAAGCTACAAACTTCCGAGAAATCGCATGTGGCTCACAGTGCCCCGTGGCTCATTGTACCCCACTCTCCCCTATAGTAAAAAAAAATTCAATAAATAAATAACGAAATAACTAACGAGAACGTCCGTATTTTCGAAATAGTTTCTCCAATAAGGCCTGATCTTTCTGGCGCCTCCGATGTCCCAGACGTTGAGCTTGAAACCCTCGCTCTGAACGCTTTTTATATTAAATCCTTGCGTGGGAGTTACCTGAATCATAATTAATTGTATACACATTTATTTCTCAACACACGTTAATAGTATCGGAATAAGGTCAATATTTCCAACATCATTCGATCATAACTAACTTGGGTAATATCTTCACTGGCAAGAGACTTCAGTATCGTCGTTTTACCGGCGTTATCCAGTCCGAGAAGAAGTAAACGTAGTTCTTTATCCGGATTCGAGCGGAGTTTACGTAGTATCGACAAAAGTCCCTGAAATGCATCGTATCCCAAAGTTATATTTAACCCTCTATTCTATAGGATTTGTTGTTGGCAATCGGTACGTAAAAATTCATGATTCGATAATCGATTGATCATAAAAAATTACTTCGCAATCAATCGCACGTCCACAAAACCGGAAATGCCAATTGAAACTGTCGAATTGAACTCAAGTTCTAAAATTGGCATCACTCCTGATACCACGAATCACTATTTTATATATCCTGTGCGTTACAAGTGCAACTTTCGGAACATATGCACGGTTTTGAGTATAACTTGCAGATAATTTTTTTTATAGTCAATTTCGATGCTGATTGATTATTATCGATTGACCGTGAGGTTAAAGGAAAATGTCACTTGCAACGTGCCGTGTGGGAAGGAGGAGGTTAACGCGCGTTTGACAGTCAAACAAAATTTGAGTGCATTCACAGGTAGTCATGCAGATTTTGCTTTTATAATGTCACAAGTTGTTCTGTTTTTTATTTACCATTTTTATTTTGTATCTTCAGGGCCTGGAGAACAGGTCCTGACGTTTTTACTTATCCAGCAAGTTAGTGTCGTCGCTTTGTGGCACCAAGTTTGTTTGTTGTTTCGCTGGTATCTAAGGCAGGTGCTACCCTCTGGTTTCTTCAAACACGCCGAGCAGACTTCCACACGCATGCGTTTACCTTGCTCGAAGCTTCGTCATCCCTTCCCACGAACGTTTTTGTTACACTGATCGATAGGCATTAGGCATTGGAATTTCAAAAATGCTAGCGCGAGATCAAAGGATTGGACAAATCCTCAAAAGTTGATAAATGAATTAGTACAAAAACGATATTTCCGATATCTTATAAATGTTCCTTGGAAATTTCAGGGCGATGGGATCAAAGTTCACGCGGTCATAGCTTGTTATGATTATACCCGTTGATTACGTGTAATTTGCTTTTCAAACTTTAAACGCCATTTTCTAAAAATTACGTTTTATATCAAACATTTTCAGAGTTTTTTCCTGATACATGAATCTGGTATTCTATGGGACGATTTTTTTTCCGATGAATGCTTTTAATGTTATGAATGAAAAATGCCCATTTTATTCCCAAAAGTCAAAACTCTCACATGGCAAACGCGCTATTTTCTTTGAACTTGATATTTCGGAATTTTTTTTTTCATTAGGGGAGTCGGGTCAACGTCAAAACGCTGGTTTTTGAACATAAATATGAATGTTTGTTGAATACGTGTAATCCTGACCAATGATACATCATTTGACGTATCAAATGAAGACATTTTTGGTTGGGGTTAGGCCACTCTACAGACCAAACAAGTATGCTTCGTGTACTCTTTAGGGGCTTCACCCCCCAAACCCAACCGCGCTTCGCGCTCCGTACTCTTGATTATTGTCTTGATTTATTCGAAATGGAAAAACTAATTTGTTACCCTTAGGAACCCTTAGGAACGTTTTAATAGGCTCTCCCACATGGAAATTTATATAAGTGAAATATACGCGAAAATTATATGCGGCGTATATTTACACCGAAAAAAAGGTTTAATAATATCAACTACCCAGCTGCGATCACGGAAAATTCGTTTGAATCAATCGTCACATATTTGATTTGATTACTTCGTTGTTGAAATAATAAAACTGATCTCGTTGTTTCGAATGTGTACTGCATTCACCGCAATTTCCACAATGGATCGAAATGATTTCAAACGTGATTGATTCAACAATTTGTTTTCTCATTCAATCGAGTATTTAGTCATTTACCGGAAGTAAATAAAATTGTTTTAACTGTATGTTTTGTCGCATCGATAAAATCTAGTTTTAATTTGAGGTATTCATCCAGTTAAAAAGAATAGTGAATGCTTTCAAGTCGATCAAATTGTTTGATAAATTTGACTAAATATTTCAATGCGGCCACAACACATTTAGTCGATAGTATATATAGTAACTACCTCGATCTCGGCACTTCGCCCGAGATCCGCCAGGTGGCGACTATCGGCGCGCGCTCTCGTGCCAGCGAGACAGCCACCGAGCACCGATAAGTACCAGTGTATTACCAGCATCGGAGTCCTCAATTAACTTTAAATTGATGAAACATTACCCGCGCTCTGTGGTCGCGCAGTTCTATGGACTAAAGACTACATATTTGAATGAGATCACCATTGCACTTTGGTGGCAGTTAAGTTTTCACCTAACTCTTTAATCTCACGATTAATTAGTTAAGGAAAAGCCCTCATAGCTTAAAAAAATATTGCATATCATCAAATGTTTTGTTCATTCAATTGAAATTTTCCAGTTTTACATTGAATGCCTTTTTTTTCCGGTGAACACATCTGGATTGCATAGAAAATATAAACTGTTCATTCAACTAAACCATTTGGTTATGCAATCGCATATTGAGTGCATCTTACCAAATATATAGAATCAAAACAATGTAATTTTCAATTGAACGGATTCTCTACTCTGTTGGGTCAAGAATATATGAATTTATGGGAATGCAATTTTTGTTTCCATTTTGATACACGTTTTGAGTTAACTGAATTACATATTTCGTTCGCCACCCGTAACCGCCTGGTTTAGTTAATTCAAGCCAAATTTTTTTCACTTTACCAAACCTTTTTCTCGGTGTATAACCGTCACATATATAGCGCCAAAAAATACTATAATCCATATATACGCGCCATCTATGCGCTGCATAGATGGCGCATATATATTCCATATAAATTACAGACAGTAAATATATGCGAAATACACATTTCATATAATTTTATTTTTAATGAAATACTTACTTTCAAAATGCAACAAACATGCTACATTTTTTTTGTATGTATCACTGACATACTTTTTATAGGAAGAATCTATTTTAATTATATTTTTCTTACACATTAAAATACATGTCAAATATTTTACCGATATATTAATAACATATGGACATTTCATCACGTTTATATTTTTATTATACAAGTAAATATATGCGAAATACAAATTTCATACCGTCATACATTATCAATACATTCTATGTATACTACTCATATAAAAACAAGCGCCCAATTCTTACATAGATGTAATAATGATTGTATACTTTTGATCTACATAATTTATATGATGCGTACATAATGATCTACATAATATATACAGCGGCGTATATTTTTTATATGTGCACTTTGAACGTGGCATACGTTTAAATATACAACCGCGTACACTTTATATATATATATATATATATATATATATATATATATATGCTTTATACGTAGCATAAATGCACCCGTAAAGCCATGTACATTTCCTATTTATACAATTTATATGCTGCATATATTATGGATACATTCAATGTATACAACTCATATACAAACAAGCGCCAAATTCTTGAATATGCGACTTATATTTTCCATATATTTTAAATGTATTGGATATACGCTGCATACATGACTCTTATTAATGCAATGCAAGTAAAATATATTTTCTGCTTATATTTCACTTATATAAATTTCCATGTGGGCTCAATCCGTAATTTAAACTCTTTGATTCATTGTGAACATCATATGGTCTGATAAATTCTATTAATCATTATTAAAAAGACAAATTTGAATATGAACAATATGATACGAATGTACCTAACCAATCATATCATTTAATTGCTGTCATATATTATATTCGCAGAATTGTTAAAATATTAGGCAGTAATGAAGAATATTAGTGACATTTGAGATGGGCATATTTATTATAACATTTTAATAATTTAATGATTATTAGTACATTTATAATAAGTAAAAGAAACTTTTGGTTATAAATCAATGCTCAGTTTGTTTTTTCACTTTTGAAACGCGTGAGTGACTGCCATATTGCCAACGGAGCGCAAGCACACGAGAGTAGAGAACCATGTACTCTTTATAAGAGAAATATGAAATTTGAATTTGCGCGCTCAGGCCAGTTACTTATACGAATTCTGTTCGATATTTTAGTTCCTCTTTTACTCTGTACGTGGCGTAACGGCATCTTTGACGTGCGTCACGACCTCGCGTACGCAGGTCTATGCTTTACGTGGAAGTGATATGTGCTTGTTTACAGTCAGATGGAAATTCTGTCAGAAAAAAGTATTTTTTTGTTAAAAATATTGTTTTTGTGCAAAAGTTATTTACTTTGCAGTGTCTAATTGGATTGAAACTTCATGGGACATTTGTTTACAATCATATACAGACATTATGTGAGTTAGAAAAAAATTCGTTCGTAAACTTTTGAGTTCCAAGTGTATATGGACAGAAATAGCTGTTTTTTTAGTTAAAAATTGTGTTTTTTTTGCAAAAATTGTAAACTTAATGGTGTCTAATTGGATTAATACTTCGTGGGAGTTTTTTTAACAATCATGTACAGGAATTGTGTGAGTTAGAAAAAAATTCGTTCGTAAACTTTCGAGTTTCAAGTGTATATAGACAGAAATAGCTGTTTTTTTGGTTAAAAATGGTGTTTTTTTTTGCAAAAATTGTAAACTTAATGGTGTCTGATTGGATTGATACTTTGTGGGACATTTGTTTACAATCGTATACAGACATTGTGTAAGTTAGAAAGAAATTCGTTCGTGAACTTCCGAGTTTTAAGTGCATATGTACAAAAATAGCATTTTTTGTTTCTTGAAAATGGTGTTTTTTTGCTAACATTGCAAACTTAATGATGCCTGATTGGATTGAAACTTGATGAGACATTTGTTTATAATCATATACAGACATTCTATAAGTTAGAAAAAGATTCGTTCGCAAACTTCAAAGTTTCAACTACATATGGTCATAAAATGTCCTTTTTGGCTTAAAAATTGCTATTTTTTTAGAAAATCTTTGTTTTACAGTATCATTACAACCATATGCAACTACCCTCCGAAGGAGATTGAATTCTGTGCACGGGTTTCTGAGATCTGGGTCTGGACGGACATCCGACGTAGATTCTGGGCCAATTTTAATAGGCACTTTTTGTCATAAATGAGCTAGTGCCTAAAAAAGGGCATATTTCGTGATTTTTTTTTCTGCGAAACCATAAAATAAATCGGATTTACAAAAAAAGCGTTTTATTATACATCTAATTGACAATACAACATTATTTTTCCTCTTCGATATGTGCCAAAATGGCAACTGTGCAGCATTTTTCCGATGACGCCTTTATTTCTGGAAGGTCGATGGCTGTACCAACAGCTCCTATCATTTTTGAGTTACGATGAGGCTCCAAAATTTTTTCGATTATATATAAAAGTAGTTATGGAAGAACGTCGCATTTTTTTGATATGTTGTTTTTTGAAAGGGTGGCGCGTTTCTAGATCAGAAAGTATAAAATTCTATGAGAAAATTGTTAGTAAATTATTTGTAAAAAAGGAACTATGCAATATATCGAAAGAATCCTACGTACTGCCTTAGAGAACGTAATGATAAATATACAGTTAAAATTTCAAATGAATCGGTTGAAATTTGTTTGAATTATGAGTACGGCCAACTTGAAAAATGTAGTTTCGAGATAAACGCGTTTTAAGTTTGTAGAAAGCTCGCTGCGGATGAAAAGGGGTTGCAGTAGAATACGAAAATCGAGTACTTAGGCATGATTCACGCACATAATCTTTTGGAATATGAATCTATAAATACTAAGGTACTTTTTTAACAAAAAAAATCAATTTTTTGAAAATCCTAGAGTGGCCTAACCCCTTGAGGTGCAGCGGTTCTCTCATAAATGAATTTTTGAGTTTCACGACGTTGTGCACGATCCTGACCAAACCGCTTGAAGGATCTTTTCCAACGATGTCACATTTTTTTCGTAACACTTTTCCAGACTCCTTATGTGTGGCACATTTTTTTAGGTCATTATTATGGAGTTACAGGCCATTTTTTGAATTTATGAAACAAAAAAAGGATCAAAAATTCATAAAGTGGCCTGTAACTCTACAATAAGTACCTTAAAAAAATGTACCGCACTTAAGCAGTTTGGAAAAGTGATACGAAGAAAATGAGACGTCGTAGGATAAGATCCGTCAAGCGGTTTGGTCAGAATCGTGCACAGCGTGGTGAAACTGAACAATTGACTTATGATAGAACCGCTGCATCTTAATGGTTCCAGCCAACGTCAAAAATTTCTTTATTTGATACGTCAAATGATGGTCAGGTTTATACGTATTCAACGAACATTTATGTTTATGTTCAAAAATCGACGTTTTGACGCTGACTCGGTCTCTTTAATCAGCTGTTTCGAAATGGTATAGCTTATCGCAAAAGAACTTTTCTATTAATTATCTATTTTTATATTTAAAGATAATGAGTCTGTTTCATAAGTTACTTTTTAAAATACTGAACTTGTTTGAAAATATGTAATTACTATTTGCCCAAATATGTACACGTTCTCAAACACCCATTAAAATCTCAACCTAAGAGAAAACCTCTCAGAAACACTTTGCATAAAATAATAAGTCTTCAAAACAAGATCCATACTTCTTGAAGAGTCTTCAATAAAAATTAAAAATGATCATCGAAATTCTCTTTTCTTCTCTCGCTTCTCTTATTTTACAAGTTCAATTCGGAAGTTACTGTTTCAATTACTAACTTGGATATACATTTACAATTATGTTTAAAAAAAAAAAATCTCTTCTCACCAGCCTGTTTAAGTAGAATCCCCTCAATAGAGGACTTCACTGAGCGAAAAAATTATTGAATTTAAGAACATGAATTTATTTATTAAATGAAAGTATTAATTCGTTTGTTTATTTGTTGAACCAAAAAAATCACTCTTCATTTAAAAAAATATTTTCACGGATCTATTACTCCATTATATTAAATTCTTATTTAATAGTAACAATGAAATGCATGATAGATTTGATTGAATTTGTATTCATTGGATTAATTACATTGATCGCATCATAAACATGAGATTATTTGGATCTAAAAAACGAATTCAATACGAAATTATGTTTTTCGAAAAAATTATTTTCTTGCAATGAAGTCATCATTTTTTTACTTCCAAAAATATTTTTATTTAAATAGATTTGATTAAATTTGTATTCATTCGATTAATTACATTTATCGCATCCTAAACATTAGATTATTTGAATCTAAAAAACGACTTCAATACGAGATTATTTTTTTGAAGAAAATTATTTATGGCATCATAAACATGAGATTATTTGAATCTGAAAAACGACATCAATATCAAATTATTTTTTTCGAACAAAATGATTTCTTTGCAATAAATTCATCATTATTTTACTTCTAAAAATATTTCTGTAGTATTTTCAATATTTATTAGATATAAAATTGATTGTGATTATTTTAAAAGAAGTTGTAGTAAAATAAATAACACATTATTTTATTCCAATAGACTATTTGTTTGGAATGATTAAATTTTTATTTCCTTCAAGCAAAGAACTATCATTTCTATAGTATACTTTAATAGTATACATAAATTGTTAAAAATTAAAAAACTGGTTTTTCAAATGTTTTCTTATATTCGAATCTTCATAACTCCTAACTTTTTTCAAGTGCACAGTAGTAGTCGATAGCGTAATAGGTAGCGTGTTAGGTAGTTAGGTAGGATAGGTATGATGGTAGGTAGAGTCGAGGGTTCGAATCTCGGTCGGACAGAGAAATTAGATCGGAGAATTGGCGCAGATTTGACTTTTTTCTATTTATCTCTTTTTGGGGTTACTAAACTATGCATATTAAATTATTTGGCAAGGGCTATATATTTTTCATAAAATGTTTAACAACAATTAATAAACACGCATTTGATTGAATCAATCATTTTTCCTGTTGATTGGACTAATTAATTTGTTGATTCAACAAATTTTTTTCTCAGTGCTACCTGTATTACTGAATTGACTAAAAAAAATGAACCAAGTAAATATATAAGGGAACCAATCTCATATGTTTTGGCAAATAATGAAAAAAATGATTTTTTGTCTTCAAAACTTTATTTCATTGGTTCTAGTAATTTTTTCTCTCAGTGTTGGTAAAGTTCAACTTTTAAACTGATCATTTTTAAATGTATTTTGTCGATCGGTAACGTTACTCAACAGATTCATTAAATGTCGACAATCGGTACGATACGTACCGACGATAATGTAGGAAATTGTGAATGTATAAGTGCGGTAGTCGGTAAAACAGAAAAATTGATTGAGTGTCTCAGTTGCGGGTGAATTTCACAGATGTCGGGACTTGTTCGATATAAAAACATGCGGTTTTGCGCCTTCCGTGATTTCGCAGATTTAGAAACAGCAGAGTTCGGTGGTGCGCCGAGTGGCTACGCGAACTTATAGTTACCCGCGCATTATTATTGCTATTCGGTTGCACCATGACCTCCTTTTGCGTTCGAAGAGAAGGAGAAGCGAAAGAGAGAGAGAGAAAGAGAGAGACACGAGAATTGCACATGCAACGGTACTAACCGAATGTGAAAACATCGGCCTCAAAAAGGCCCAACCGTCGTAGACGGACAATGGGCGCACTTACATATAGATATGTGTATGCGCCGAATACCAACACAGGCAAAATTGATTTCAGTTCAGCAGCAGGAAATGCGCATTCCCCGGACATTATCCACCCACCCGTACATATACCGCACATATACCGCCGTTCACGGTGAGTCTCGGCTATGAAATATCCATAAACAATGACTATTTCTCCCAGAGGCTTAAAACTCCATTAAACTTTTTCGACAACACGAATCAGCTCGATTTTATCGTTATCGCTATGCGAGATTCTTCCGAGCCGGATGGACGCGGTAACCGATATATATATATATTTTTTTCAACCAGTCATTTCTCCAATCAGCGATAAAACCGTTCGATTGCCGGAAATGATATTTCCGACATGGGTTTTCGCAGATAATTAAAAAAAATTCGTACAAATTAAAATTTGAGCATTTTTGAATCACCATTTTTCTATTGCTATTCGCAAATATTCCTTTACGTGCGAACAGTAATTTCTATTTTCATTTCTAAACAACGAAAACTTTGAAAATAGCGGAAAACGATGAGGAAGTTGAAATTTAAGCTTGTACTGTTTTTTGTATTCTTCATTGACACTCAATTAATAGATTCAAGATCAAGATGTTTTTTTAATCTTTACTATTTTCGTGTAGAGCGCTGTCTGGAAGGTAATTTTTGGGATAGAATGATCTTCAAGCTATTCGCATTTCCTTTTTTGATTTTTTTACACTTATTTATTGATATTAATTAATAACGTATATTAATTTTGGCTAAAATTAATACTAACAATGCAGAAGACTTGGTGCATTTCTGTAAAAAAATCTACACTTATAGATCCAAAATAACAAGAATCGGTGATTAAATTAACGTTCATTAGCAGATTTTCGCAATTTCCAAATATTAAACAATCTGAATCTTTTAGAAGCAGCTGGGCAAAAATCAAAAAGTTTTAACATAATTGTCTCAAGTTTGCGAAAGTTACAAAGTTGTCCGTGGAATAGTTTTGCACTATTTGTGCACTAAAGTATTTTTTTGCAATTGAACAAGCACTTGGACCTAAAATAGTAATTTTTGCTACAAGTGTAGAAAACAACGAATTCCATCGCGCGTAAGTTGCCGCATGAGCCGAAGACTTATGGCGCATTTCACACTCATACTCGTGTGAAATACACCATAAGTCTTCGGCTCATGCGGCAACTAACGCGCGATGGAATTCGTTTTTTTTGCACATGTAGCATACATTATTTTTTGCAATGACTACCCCGAAAGTGGGATTTGAGATTCAATAAAACCAATGACATAGTCCAATAAGAACTCGTATATATTTAACCAGCAGTAAGTTTATTTTTCGCTTACATGAAATGTAACATTTGAACAATTATTTATATTAAATGTCATGATTCTTGTATTGGAAGATTGTTGCGAAGTTTGATTCAAATTCTCATGAAGCAGTCCAGAATCTGCATTATTCGATTGCGGTACATTGACGTGCATTTCGCAAAGGTTTTGGGAACCGATTATTTTTGACGTTGATGGGATTGATCATCCATTCTGTATTGCGTATTCCCTCAGAAAATGTGACTGTCATAAATTGACGTTACGTGTCACATGAATTCCGCTACATTCAAGTTTGTTTAATCGGTTTAAAATCGTAGAACAAAAAACGATCAACTGTCAAAAAATCCGTTTTTTCGTAAATCAATGGGGTAAAGTGAGCTATAAATAGAGTTATTCCCGCAAAGTTCGGGAATCTGTGACATTCCCGCACAAGTGCGGGAATGTTAAGCATCGTTGAGAAATTAGCCACTTTCCGCACGTCAAACACCCATCGAAAATCGCACTTTCCGGGCAGGCATTGCAAAAAAGAATTTTTATTCATGATTTTTCCACGTTTCGGATAATTATTAAAATATTGTATGGAAATCTCGAAAAAAGCTCACTTTATGAACAAACAAAAAATGAAGAATAGAATAATAGAATAGAATAGAAGCTCAATTATTGTCATTTTTTATTAGTTTTTAAAAAAATCAATTTTTTGGCATATTCTTGAAGTTTAGACCTTCAGGAATAGATCCTCGAAAGAAAATTTTTTAATTCCAATAATTTACGGAATTATAGCTATTTTAGTGATGCAGCAGCAGCTACGTCGAAGTAAATCGGAGTATAGAAGTTTTTCTCAAAAATACTTTTCTCAACACGGCTGACATAATATCTTCAGTTCTACTCAACCGATTTACTTCAAATTTTTTCCGAATCTTCCATGTATAATTCTCTATCGCCCGTACCACTTTTGTATCAGAATTTTTTTTTCACTATTGTACATAAATAAAAAACTATGAAAAAAAGAGTCAAAAACGCCTTTTTTGTTTAAACAGCCGCCATTTTGCGAAATTTGAGTTTGGGGCTACAACGACATTCTTACTGATGAAATCTTTTTTCAAATTCTGTATCGGATGACTGTAGAAAGGCTGCAATCGTGTCAGCCAGCTCAACCCTTTTCTTAGCCCCAACTTTAGCAACTTGTAACTTTATTTAATTTTCATTTTTTTCTCGACATTTTTTTTTTATTGTCAAAAATTAATAAATATGTTTAAAAAGAAGAATGGTAAAAATATTTTTTATTTTTTCATCGACCTCGATACAACGCTCAAAATGTATGTCTCTAGGCCAAAATACCCCCTTAAAACGAACAAAATTTACGATCTTGTTTGGCCATTGGATTTCATATAGTGGGAAATAACGATGCAAATTGCGGAGTTAGAATCCAAGCCCGGGCGGGTGTAATTGAAATCTGTGGTGTGTGTTTGTGTATGTGTGTGAGTGTGAGTGTGTGTGCAGTCCAAATGCAACGAAACCACGAGCGCGCGCGCGTTGAAGCGTCGCGTCGCTCGTTACACCCAAGGACGTCCAGAAATATCCACTTTTCGACGTTGAACGACGCGAAGACGGCCAAGTGGCGAAAGCCGATCAAGTCCATGTGGCGCCGCCTCGAATCAACGATGCAACGGTGGGCTGCAGTATTGCAGCGTTGCAACGTTGCTCTTGTTCTCTTCCTTTCTTTTATGTCCCCACCCCCCTCCCTCTCTTCTCGTATTTTATTCATCACTCAATTTTTTCGTTATTTTTTATTCTTTACCATGTAGCGACCTCTTTGGTATCTTTGGTTCAACAATCTTATCGAACATGTCTTGATTGAATGAGGACTAATTTTCAAGAAAGAGGACCCATCAGGGGCTTCCACCCTGTCCTTCGTTCGCTCTTTCTCTCCCTCTCTATTGGTCCATCAATTGAAACCCTTTTTTCAAAACCGACATTGACATTTTCGAGTTTGACATAAAGTTTAAATCTGGTTTAGAACCGGAAAAAGGCTGCGATAGCGCAGAAACACTCACTTCATTTTCTTAGACACGTGTTTGTTTTCAAAGTCAACTCCAACATATTAATAATAAGGTTGCATAATTTATACTCCTGTCTGTTACAACTCCAGCTCCAACCAACGCTACCAAAATACCATCCAAAGTTCCACTATTTTGCGACTCTTTCAAATACACGAGTGGCGAAAATTAAGGGATAAAAAAAATGTCCCGAATTTTTAGTGGTTTTTAACAATGCTGTATCTCAGTGAAAAATATTCGTATCGAGGTCTTAAAAAGAGGATTTTGAAGCTTCAAGTTTCTAGTTTTCGGATTTTTCAATAACAAAAAATTCGAAGCCATGGGTTTCACGCAATCCTGAGAAATACAAAGAAAAAAAAAATTGGCAATTTTGTATCCTTTTTTTTTCTGTAATTACTTGGAAAAAATTTTTCCAGCTAAACCATTATATGGATTGGATAGCTTGTTTATTTAGCTTCAATTTGCTTTTTCTGAGACCTCGCTGCGACCATTTTTCGTTGAGATATCGGACTTTTAATGAAAAAAGATCCTTTTGTGATTGACCATTGATGTCTCAGCAACCAATAATCGCACAGAAATCAGAAGGGGCGTTTCACAAACTTGAATCAATGTTCTACAAGGATTGAAGATGGTTTTTTGAAAAAAAAAAATTATTTCCCATCCTTGCCATGAATTTGAATAAAACAGGAGAAAAAGGGCGATGTATGGTTTTTTAGAAAATCAACGGCCAAATTAAAAATATTGACAAAACGACTAATGTTGAGGGTGACTTTTACAGCTCAATATACCCATAAAATCCGGGTAAAGTTTCAATTTCATTTTTTGAACGGTTTTTTTGTTTCAAGCAATTAAATGTTTGGAAAAAATTTAAGGATCATGTTTATTGCCCCTTAACACTTCATAATCATCTCTAGAAAACAGGTTGTTTCGTCTAAATCTCCGATTCTCTTGTTAATTTAACTCTCCTGGTATTGACCTGTCCCATGGCAAATTTGTCATTCCAATGGTGTGCATCGATGCAATACCTCCGCAAAATACGAGCCTGCAACTTTAGCTTCTATATTCTGTTTTACTGTTTACTTCGCGCTTGCTCGTTCCCTCTTCGTCGTCATTTTCCCGCTTTTTTTCTTCCATCTTTCAAATGTTTCTTTTCCTCGTTGCTCTTAACTCATCGCCAAATCCCACGATTCAAGGCCACGACTTGGCACGATGCCATTCGTGTTTTCTCCCTCTTCCTCAGGTTTATACACATTCGCGCTGTAATCTACGAGACACGTCGTTTGTGTCCTTTTGTATATTTTTCCTTTTCGTCCAGACCCGTAGCTTCTCTCTCTGGCAAACCTTTGAAATCGACTTTTGTATCTGAATTCTTAGAGTCCTTGAATTTGAATATTCGAATTGCTTCTCATCCTCAAATACACTACGACCTCGATTATTGGCTCCATGCACGAGTCTGCGGTGGCGACATCTAGTAGTTGAAAGGCGCGAACAAATCGGAAAATTTAGCCGTGATTGCATTGGAAATTTGATAAAAAGTTCAATTTAATAAAATAAAAGCATTTATTTCGAGATTTGCTTTATGTAGTTATATAAAGAATTTTTCCTACAATTTAATGCAAAAAACAGCAAGAAAAAAACTATAATGAATACGTATATTTTCATGATTCTACGATGCATTTTGAGGTTATTTGTTAGTATCACGAAAGTCTTGCTTGCTTTCCTGCATCAGCCGTCAGGCGATAGGTTATGGAACTTACTTTTTTCTCTTCATAGCTGCAATCCATTTGTTTCTCTGCTTCACTTTATGTTTCCATGCTGGAAAGTGGTAAGATTTGCACATTGCGTACACAATTATTTTCGCAATTTATTACACAAAAATAGAAAAACCCATTTTATTGAATAACACAATGCTAATCATACGGAAAACTTCCGGAATTATTGCATCTTTTCGCCACCCCGGGCGCTGAGGTAGATTCTCTTATCCCCACCATAGGGCTTGCACGGAGCGAATTGCAGCTTCGATAATTGCAAGAGTCCCCACTATGCGGCGGATATCGATCGACGTGGCACATGGTGTGAGAGCGCTGGTGTGAGAGCGACACGGCTCACGACTGGTGTGAGATGCGCAATGCACGCACGGACGACATTTGCGCACCTTCGGTTTTTGCAAGTGTCTAGCGGTGCCAGTCCCGCCGCTCTTGCAGTAATCGAGGTCGTAGTGTACACTAATTGATGTTGGCGGTATTTTATGCAAGGTATTTTGTGTCAAACTGGTCATTGATCAACATTTACAGCTCTACCAGTTATGTCTCTACTATAAATACTCATCACTACAGCGAAAAAACTCTACAATGACATCATCACCGAAGAAAAACTCTACCATGCAATATCACGGCAAAATATTTCCGTTCACGCGAAATACAGCTTTTCTAAACGTATATTCATAGTCAGCGGTGAATCTGTAAAGAGTAAGAGAAAAGTCACTCTCTGTATTTTATTTTACTTCAATCATGGGGTGACATCGCTATCTATCCCCGTACTACAAAGTGCCACACATTCTGTCCACGTTTTTTAGTTCCTCTTTTACTCTGTACGTCGCGCTAATTGTTCTTTTATACACTCCCGCTCAAAAGTTTGGAAACACTAGTCAATATTTCTTGCCGCACTAGAAGTTGCATAACTCCATAAAAAGAAAAAATAATCAAATTTTAAAAAAGCGTTTTGACGGGAAGGAATTAAGCTTTATTTTGCTTTTGTTAAATATTTTTCATGACTTTTTTCGATCCGGTACGCACTTTTGTACGTGGTCGTTTTTTTTGCCTTTTTCGACCATCGCGAATTCGGCGTACAGCTTGAGAATAATTTTTTTTCACTTTCTTATCTACGGTATATTTGAAAGGGTTAGCAGACGCTCCATTTTCGTCTTTTGAAAATTGTCGTACAATTTTTTCTTGCAAAGTTATTACACTTTTGGCTGAAAAAGACAAATATTGAAAGATGCAACGCAACTCAAAAACTATAGTTTAAGAGAAAATGTCCAGTATGAAAAAAATAGCGTATGTATACACGGAATCGCCTGGAATTATTTCAGAATTTCCCTATAAAATTTTTTTTTTACTATTTTCGGTCGAAACTGAAAAAAATCCCAGCGAAAAATTGTATCTGATTGAAATTTCCGTACTTCGTGATACAATAAAAATCTAAAAAAATTCAGCAACATTTGGCATGTTATAAACAACACTTATCAATAATATTATTGCCCAAAAGTTATCAACAAATTGTTTAAACAATTCGTTAATGACTTTTAGACAATATCATTATTAATGAACAATATTCAATAATAATTATTGATCATTGTTGTTTATTGTTACGTTAAACGTTGCTGAATTTTTTTAGATTTTCATTGTATCATGAAGTGAGGAAATTTCAATCGCATTAAATGGCTTGGCGGAATTTTACAAATTTTCGGATGTAAAAAACGAAATAAAAGGTCTGAAAAACCTATTTTTTCTTCATTCGACTATGTATTTTTGAATAATTCTACTAACTATTCTCAGCAGTTTTGTTGTGAAAATATTGAAAGGTGGAAGTAAGAACAGTAAATACTGAAAAGCATCTCAAATACGAGAAAATGATCATTATTTGAAAATTATGATTTGTTGAAATGAAAATAATGAAAAATGAAATAATGAAATAATGAAAAATGAAATGAAAGTAATAAATAATGAAAAAATATTAGTACGCATGGAATTGATTTTGTGAGAATTATGATTCGTCGAAATGAAAATATCATATTAGTACACATCGGATTGAACTCGAGATTACTTACGTCGAGGTAATAATTAGGACAACTTGAGTTCGCGCGCGCGCGCGCGTGTGTGTGTGTGTGTGTGTGTCTATAGACGTCTGGGAGTTGTTATTGAAACGCATAATATAGAAGCCTATGACATGCGAACAGAGAAACTTAACGTGTTTGAGTCCAATCGGAAAGCTCGTACAGAGCCCAGAACTATCCAAACGGGCCAAACTCCGCGGATGGACGCATAAACGTGGTCTCGCGGTTGGCGTATACTGGTCTCTGGTATCAGGCCAACGTCACGTGTACGTGTCAAAATCAATATTTGGCGTCACTGGGTTATGATAACGCTAGAGAGAGAGAGAGAGAGAGAGAGAGAGAAAGAGAGAGAGAGAGAGAGGGAGAGAGAGAGAGAGAGAGAGAGAGAGAGAGAGAGAGAGAGAGAGAGAGAGAGAGAGAGAGAGAGAGAGAGAGAGAGAGAGAGAGAGAGAGAGAGAGAGAGAGAGAGAGAGAGAGAGAGAGAGAGAGAGAGAGAGAGAGAGAGAGAGAGAGAGAGAGAGAGAGAGAGAGAGAGAGTGGAAAAGACGTGTTTATATCAATGCTTCTTGCAAATACCAGCATGACTTTGGAGATTGGGACCTCAGATTTGTTTGTAATTTTAGAATTCAAGTGGACGTATTGCACGAGCATCTGTTAATAAAAAAAAAAAAAATTATTACACGTTTAGCTATTGTAACCCGCAGATTTTCAGTGGGAAAAAATATTCCTTTTTATTTAGACATTTCGGTTCTTCGCTAAGAAGAGTTTTATGGCACTCTCATTTTTGAAAATCGTTTTTCTCAATTCGCATATGACCGGCAATATTTTATAGTGAAATTCTGAGAATATTTTACGTGCAAATGTATTTTTGTCGATTTTGGTGGTTATGTTTACTTACATTAAAAAATTATTTTCAAAAATCTGATTTACGATCGTCATGATAATGGTATTGACAAATATTCAAAACAAATTCTCTATTGATCTTTGTACGAAAAATAAACTCATGAAGCGAGCAAAGTACTATGAGAAATTCGAAAAAATTATTCTCACTTAAGGTATCATTCTGGTTTAGATGTTCAAAAAACGGTTATTTTTGTAAATTTTGTAAGAACTTATTATTTTAGATATTGATATATAAAATTTGTTAAACTTAATAAATACACTCTCGAAATATATAAAACAATTTTTATTTTTATTTTATTTTAATCGCTTTTTATACACAAAAATAACAGGCAAACGTAACTCTTCGAAAAGTACATATGTCGCTGGCGGCGTTGGCGTTGATATCTGGATAACGGCTCATCTAAACCGAAAAAATAAAAAATATTTAGATGAAATAATATTTATATTTATATTTCGGATTAATATATATATATATATATATATATATATATATATATAATAATATATATATTTAGAAATAATATTAATTATTTATATTTAGAAATATTATGACTGTGGCTCTCGCGCGTTCTACAGATATTAATATCGATTGTTAAATAATAAAATGGCGGAGATTTAAAAAAAACGAAAAATGAGGTTTTTAGGCATTCATTTATGACAAAAAGTGCCTATTATAAAATTGGCCCAGAATCTACGTTGGATGTCCGGCCAGACCCAGATCTCAGAAACCGGTGCACAGAATTCAATCTCCTTCGGAGGGTAGTTGAATATGGTTGTAATCTCTATGCCTATAAAGTTTAAATCCAAACGGATACTGTAAAACAAAGATTTTCTAAAAAAATAGCAATTTTTAAGCAAAAAAGGACATTTAATGACCATATGTAGTTGAAACTTGGAAGTTTGCGAACAAATCTTTTTCTAACTCATAGAATGTCTGTATATGATTGTAAACAAATGTATAATCAAGTTTCAATTCAATCAGACATCATTTAAGTCTGCAATTTTAGCAAAAAAAAACAGCATTTTTAGGAAAAAAAATGCTATTTTTGTACATATGAGGCATTCCAGCTATAACCGAGCGGCCATTGCATCGACATTTTTTTTTCGGGACGCCGATTTTTTTTCAGTTACTTTTCGACAAAAAAAAGTATACGTATGTCTAAAAAAAAATTATTATTTTTTGCTTCCGTTTTAACACGTTTCAAAGTACAATTTTAACTTTTTCGGTAAGAGTGTATCCTTTGATTTTTTTCAAATAAATTGACAAAAAAGTACATGTGAAACCGCATCTTTTAATCGCTATCCCATCATGGAGAAATCCTTTTTTGATTTTTTCTATGTGTATGAAACTCCTTTTTTACGAATCAGAAATCATTTTTCGATTTTTTCTATGTGTAGGCCCTTTAAAAAATGTGTTTTGATTCGTAAAAAAAGAATAAAAACACATTTTAATAAATAACAAAGGAATACGAACACATTTTTTAGAGTTTCATACACATAGAAAAAAATCGAAAAATGCATAGAAAAAATCGAAAAACGATTTCTCCATGATGGTAGAGCGATCAAAAGATGCGGTTTTACATGTACTTTTTTGTCAATTTATTTGAAAAAAATCGAAGGATACACTCTTATCGAAAAAGTTAAAATTGTACTTTGAAACGTGTTAAAACGGAAGCAAAAAAAATAATTTTTTTTGAGACATACGTATACTTTTTTTTGTCGAAAAGTAACTGAAAAAAAATCGGCGCCCCGAAAAAAAAATGTCGATGCAATGGCCGCTCGGTTATAGCTGGAATGCCTCATATGCACTTAAAACTTGGAAGTTCACGAACGAATTTGCTTCTAACTTACACAATGTCTGTATATGATTGTAAACAAATGTCCCACGAAGTATTAATCCTATCAGACACCGTTAAATTTACAATTTTTGCAAAGAAAACACCGTTTTTAACCAAAAAACAATTATTTCTGTCTATATACACTTGGAATTCGAAAGTTTATGTACGAATTTTTTTCTAACTCACACAATGCCTGTACATGATTGTAAAAAAATCGCCCACGAAGTATTAATCCAATCAGAAACTATTAAGTTTACAATTTTTGCAAAAAAAAGCACCATTTTTAACCAAAAAACAGCTATTTCTGTCCATATACACTTGGAACTCAAAAGTGTACGAACGAATTTTTTTTAACTCACTTAATGTCTGTATATGATTGTAAACAAATGTCCCATGAAGTTTCAATTCAATTAAACACTGCTAAGTGAATAACTTGTGCACAAAAGAAAGGTTTTCAACAAAAAAACTCTTTTTTCTCACTGACAGAATTTCCATCTGACTGTAAACAAGCACATATCACTTCCACGTAAAGCATAGACCTGCGTACGCGAGGTCGTCACTACGTCACGGACGCCACTACGCCACGTACAGAGTAAAAGAGAAACTAAAAAATCGAACAGAATGCGTAGCAGGCCGCCTGAGCGCGCCAAATTCAAAATCCATATTTCTCTCATAAAAAGTACATGGTTCTCTTCTCTCGTGTGCTTGCACTCCGTTGGCAATATGGCGATCACCCGCGTGTTTCAAACGTAAAAAAATGAACGTATAACTAAAAGTTTCTTTTACTTATTATAAAAATGTACTAATAATCATGAAATTATTAAAATTTTATGATATACATGCCCATCTCAAATGTCACTAATATTCTTCATTACGGCCTAATATTTTAACAATACTGCGAATATAATTTATCAAAGCATTTAAATTATATATCTGATTGTTTAGATCCTTTCATATCATATTGATTATATTCAAATCTGTCTTTTTAATAATGATTAATAGAATTTATCGGACTCGATGTTCACAATGAACCAAAAAGATTAAATCACGGTGTGAGTGCCTATGAAAACGTCCCTAGGGACATGTTAACCAATATTCAAAATATATTACAAAAATAATATGTATGATCCTTATATTCTAAAGTTGTGAGTGCCTACTAATATAATCCTTGAAATACGATCACTAACTTTATGAACAGTTGCCCCTATGAAGAATGGAACACATGACTCAATATTATTGAAAACAATGTACAGTAACATGAAAACAATATAGTATTTCCATACCAAACAAATCAAGACAATGATCAAGAATAGAGCGCGAAGCGCGACGACAACGGCGCGTGAAGCGCGGAGGGGGGGGGGGGGGTTGGGGGCAAAGTCCCCCACCAGGTGCGCGAAGCGTACTTGTTTTTCACAGTTTTTGGCAAAAAAAGGAAAAATTAATATTTGAATACGGATATGAAATGCCCTGAAGCTATTCATGTGTAAAATATGTGGTTAAAATTTCATCAGGATCGGTTCAGTGGTTCCGGGGAAATCACCGCTGCTGACCGAAAAAACGTTTTTTTTTTTTAGAAAAACGCGTTTAAAGCGCACCCGAGTGCGCTCAGGTAGTGAAGCTAGCAACATAAGAGTCACAGATTAACATAGTTAGACTGCCCCGATAGTTCTAAAATTTGTGCACAATACTTTTAGATACATATGGGGCATTACATCCCAAATCGGACAGTGTGAAAAACTTTTTTTTTATTTCCTCAATTTTTCAATATTTTTAAGTACCCATCAAAACACCCTTCCTGTTAAATTTTGAGATTTTTTTGATTACCCGTTCAAAAGATATTAAATTAACAAAAAAACCGCTCTTTTTTTGGTATTTTGATCATAACTTCTTTAATAATGGTCCAAATTAAAAGTTTTTTTTTTCAAATTTTTTGTTTTTTTATGGCCTTTTCAGAAAAAAATACAACAAAAATATTCGACGTGTTTTTGAATGAGTTTTTTGAGTTTTAAACGTTAAGCCGCGTTTTTAAAAGTGAATGTCATTTTTGATTTTTTTTGTTCCAAACATCTATTTATTCAACAATTTTTAAGACTATTCCGATCGTGGGATCTCAATGACTACTATTTTTTTCGATTTTTGAAAATTATAAAAAAAAAAATTTTCTATAAATTATTATGAATACCAATTTTTGTTACTGTATAGTATTTTTTTCAATATTTAAAATTTTTTTTGACCCAATTTTTGTTACTCTATAGTATTTTTTTCAATATTTAGAATTTATTTTGACACTTTTTTACTGTTAACACATTCTTAAAATTAATAATTAATCGTTAAGTCTGTTTATGAACAATAATAACATCAGTTTTTATCTATTCACGTATTTTTTTGAAAACCTTACATATACGATTATTTTCTGAATTAGAATATTTCTTTGCCAATACATTTCCGTTGCTCGTTGAATAATTGAATGAAATTTTTGTGTCCCTCTGTGGTTCACTTCGTAGCATTTTATCGCAAATAAAATCTTTCTCATGCATTGGAATAATGTTTCTCATGTGAAAATTTGACAGCAATATTCGGTAGACTATTTAGGTTCAATGCCCACTCATACAATTCTTGAACTGTTGTTATTTACTTATCGATTAATTATTAATTTTAAAAATCTGTTAACAATGAAAAAGTGTCCATATTAATTCAAAATGATTAAAAAAATATTATACAGTAACAAAAATTGGTATTCATAATAATTTATGGATTTTTTTTTTTAATTTTCAAAAATAGAAAAAAAATAGTACTCATTAAGATCCCACGATCGGACTAGTCTTGAAAATTGTTGAATAAATAGATGTTTGAAACAAAAAAATTTAAAAAAAATCAAAAATGACATTCACTTTTAAAAACGCGATTTAACGTTTAAAACTCAAAAAACTCATTCAAAAACACGTCAAATATTTTTGTTGTATTTTTTTCTGAAAAGGCCATGAAACACAAAAATTTTGAAAAAAAAACTTTTAATTTGGACCATTATTAAAGAAGTTATGACCAAAATACCAAAAAAAGAGCGATTTTATTGTTAATTTAATATCTTTTGAACGGGTAATCAAAGAAATCTCAAAATTTAACAGGAAGGGTCTTTTAATGGGTACTCAAAAATATTAAAAAATTGAGGAAATAAAAAAGAAAGTTTTCCAAACTATCCGAATTGGGATGGAATGCCCCATATACTTTCGAAAAATGTTGAAAAAGAATGAATTTTAAAAAATTATAAACCAGAATGATACCTTAAAAATACTGAGCTTTCATGGTTTTCTAAATCTCTAATTTTTCCTTAACATTTTCGGAAAATTCGCAGTGTATCCGCAATATTTCCAATCCTGAGTATGTTTATGTTTCAAAAGTCAGCCATAGCTAAACCGAGTCATGGATACGTTAGAAAAAAAATTCGAGGCTGTCATTTTAGTGTAAGGTAAACGTCCCAATACCCGACCACGTCCCAGTACCCGACCACGTCCCAGTACCCGGACACTTGAGCCAATATTTCAGCAACTTAAGCGTTCACTTAAGAGAAATTTTTAACTGGCAATTGATTTAGTATCCATGATTCATAATCTACGTATACGATACTACTCTTAATAGTTTGAAAATCGTCTATATATAGCTTAATTTTGGATAAATATGATAGCACACGTACTATTTGGGTCACGGAAGCCTTTATCTAAGCTGAAGTACTAGGGTATCGCGATATCTTATCGAAGCTATTTCGAAGTGGTTTCATTATTTTCGAAGCAAGTCTAGCTGTTTTTATTCGAAAAAATACCACGAATTTGGTCATGTTGTCTCAATTAGCCGAAAACTCGCTTTAAGTACTTTATTTTCATGTCCGGTTATTGGTACATACGAAATGTATCTTGTACCGATAACCGAGCATAGTTCCGGATATCGGTACTTGCTCGCGACTATATGTTCAGTCCCATTAACCGGACATCTGCTGACATGTATATTATTCGTACATCAAAATTTCGGTGACACATTCTCTGAGCAGCGACGCATTTTTCTCAATTTATCCCCTCCCCTCACCCCAGCATATAGATAAATAGTCGGTTATAGGGTCATAATGTGTGATTGGATACTGGGTCATATGGAAAAATCACTGGTCGGGTACAGGGTTGCAAATAATGCATTACTTTTTTTAGTGCATTCGCATTTTCATTAACCATTAACGTTTAATGGTTATTGGAAATAATTTCCATTAATCATTAAAATTTAATGGTCAATGGAAATTATTTTCATTAACCATTAAAATTCCATGGTTAATGGAAATTATTTTCATTACCCATTAAAATTTAATGGTCAATGGAGATCATTTTCATTAACCATTAAAATTGAATGGTTAATAGAAATTATTGCCATTAACCATTAAATGTTAATGGTTAATGAAAATGCAATTGCTTTCAAAAATGTAACGCATTATTTGCAACCCTGCCAATTACAATGTAGTGTGTAATAGAAAAAATTTCCATTACCCACTGCAGTGTAATGTGTAATGGACAAAACTTTGATTGCAATTTTGAGAAGGAAAAATATAGATGAATAAATTATTGCAGTTTTGCATTACATTTTATTGACTTAGGACTTAGATTTTTAGAATTATAATATAGATGCTTTTTAGAATTTAAGGTGAAAATCTAACTCCTAAGTCAATAAAATGTAATGCAAAATTGCAATAATTTATTCATTTATATTTTTCGATTCCCAAAATTGCAATCAAAGTTTTGTCCATTACACATTACATTGCAATGGGTAATGGAAATTTTTTCTATTACACACTACATTGTAATGGACAGGGTTGCAAATAATGCATTACTATTTTAATGCAATTGCATTTTCATTAACCATTAACATTTAATGGTTAATGGAAATAATTTTAATGGTTAATGAAAATAATCTCCATTAATCATTAAATTTTAATGGCTAATGAAAATAATTTCCATCAACCATTAAATGTTAACGGTTAATGAAAATAATTTCCATTAACCATTAAATTTTAATGGTCAATGAAAATAATCTCCATTAACCATTAAATTTTAATGGCTAATGAAAATAATTTCCATTAACCATCACATTTTAGTGGTTAATGAAAATAATTTCCATTAACCATTAAATTTTAATGGTTAATGAAAATAATTTCCATTAACCATTAAATTTTAATGGTTAATGAAAATAATTTCCATTAACCATTAAATTTTAATGGTCAATGAAAATAATCTCCATTAACCATTGAATTTTAATGGCTAATGAAAATAATTTCCATTATCCATCACATTTTAGTGGTTAATGAAAATAATTTCCATTAACCATTAAATTTTAATGGTCAATGAAAATAATCTCCATTAACCATTAAATTTAAATGGTTAATGGAAATTAATTTCATTAGCCATTAAAAAAGTAATGGTTAATGCATTACTTTTTCATTAAAAATTTCGCAACCCTGGTCGGGTACTGGTACATTTACATTTCTCAGTATTTTCATTTATTACGAATTAATAACTAATTAAAGCAACAACTCTACCATGTGTTTTGGAAACTAGAGACTTCAAGCTTTCCAATAGTCATAGTCGTTATTGAAAATAGTTTATTTTTGAACCCGAAAAACCGGTCAACTTTTTCGTTGCCTCTTAGATGGTCGGGTATTGGGACATTTACCTTATTCGATCAAATTCTAAAGTTGCAAGCAAATCCAAGATGTTAAGGTCCAGAATCATGCTTGTATTCGAACGAATCAGTCATATATGAAAGATAGATGGAGAAAGGGAGAGAGAGAGAGAGAGAGAGAAAAAGAGAGACACATCAAGGGTGGAGGAGATGGTTTGCCCCACTCTGTATATATACATTTCTGTGCCTGCCTGTTGAGCCCATCATACACGTGTCTATCTCGTTGCGCTTTTAGGCACGATAAATGCATCTATAGTAAGCTTTCGCCTCCCTCCCTCGTTCCTCTCTCCTCTTTGTCCCTCTATATGGCTTTCTCGCTCCTTCTATTTCTCCTGTTTCCACCCAACTTGCTGTCTGTGACTGTCCCAACACGTGCATCTAGACCAACATACTGTGTGATCTGCAACAACACTCCCATGTTTTTCACAACGTTCACTCTCTGTGAGCGTATATCGTTTGCTCATATACGTAAATTTTTATGCGCATAAATGACTCATCGACACAAAAAGCCCACGGGTTGATATAGGTGTGTATACGAGTGAGGGAAGAGCAAACCGATCGAATTTTATCGCTCATCGAAATGTTTCATTCCACACATCGGCAATTTTATACCGCGGACATACCTGAAAACTATCATGTTTGTTTATTAAGCCTGTCTTAAAATTTCGTTGTTGAATAACGTTAATAGCATCGAGAACGAAGCGCTTTGAAATCGAAAATCAATTGGAAATTCATTGTGGGAATAGTTGATGATCATGCGGAGTGCTTTGGGATTCGGTTTTAGCAATAATGATAGCCCGTCATTTCATACGATTTAGAGATAAACCTTGCAAATTATGGGTGTCGTCATGATATCACGTATTTGGAAATTCATTAATTTTGGAGTCCCGTTATCGCGACAGGAGCTGGTGATGTAACTTTTGTTAATTGGAGCCGAAACGAATCCAACCCTGTTTCCAAAACGTTTAAAAAAGTGGACTCAGTGAATTCATTAGCTCTAATGAAGAAATTTTTTTTCAGAGAATGTAATATTATAATAATACTAGCTGACCCGGCAAACGTTGTTCTGCCATATACATTATTTCTAGAATAAAATAGGAAATAATTAATATGGCAGAACAACGTTTGCTGGGTCAGCTAGTAATGAATATAAATTCAAAATTATAGTCTAGTGATTGTATATAATATAATACCCACACTCAACTATCCCCATCCCTCCATCCCCACAACCACCCACATCTACCCAAGCTAAGCAACACACTCATGTAACAACTGAAACCCATCCTCACCCTCACAACCACTCACGGTGTTCAAACCATCATTCACACCCACCCATGTAACAACAGTACCTAAACCTACCCCCACAACAATTCGCACTCACCACCACCCACACCTACCCACGCTAAGCAACAGTGGTAATGGTAACCGTTGCGATGGTAACCGTTGCTATGGTAACGTTGCCATGGTAACCCTTTCCATAGTAACCGTTGCTATGGCAACTGTTGTTATGGTAACAGTTACTATGGTAATCGTTGCTATGGTAACAGTTACTATGGTAACCGTTGCTATGGTAACCGTTGCTATCATGACCGTTGCTATGGTAGCCGTTGCCATGATAACCGTTGCTATGGTAACCGTTGCCATGGTAACTATTGTTATGGTAACCGTTGCTATGGTAACCCGGCAAACCTTGTTCTGCCATAATAGAACAAAATTTTGTGGATAGGGACACCCTAATGACTTAGCGGTATGAAATATATTATACGACCTATTCTCATACCTACCAAGTATACATAAAAAATTTCATAAGAATCAGTCGAGCCGTTTCGGAGAAGTGCGACCACAAACACCGTGACATGAGGTTTTATATATTAGATTAATATTATTTTCCTAATTGTATATTTTGTGAGCTATTAAATGCCGTTTGATTATTTTTTAACTATTGGATAGCGAAAAAGATGTGTTTTTAAGTTTGAAAAAATTCAATTTCACAGCTTTTTTTTACTTATTTTCCACTTAAAGCATTTCCTTACCGATTTTACGTGACAAAAGATATCTTCATCTCATACTAATCGATTTTTTATTGAAAAATGCAACAAAAGTACGTTCTATTTTAACCTGATTATTGTTCCTAAAAAGTTTTTCTGCTGAGAGAAAGCTTTAAGGTCGTACCCGGAAAAAATGGTAGTGATTATTCATGCATAACCCACTAGTATGGCATTCCGAGTTTCAAATCCAGAGATATTTCATGCGGAGCCACCCCGAAAAATTACTGGAGTACCCCATTGAATTCTAAACGGGAAATAACTCATGGTCGAATAACCGGCGTAATTTACTGTGCAGTCCAGTAATATTCACTGATACGGTATAATCGATTATCCAATACCTATCAGAGCACAACTACAATGAAAATAAGAAGTTAAATATTTGTCAGAATAAAAAATAATAATACAATACTTATCAATAATAACACGTTTATTTATCATTTGAAATAACATTATATTGCTATTGCTTAATCAACTGATAGTGCTTATATTGCTATTGCTGAACTAACTTCGATCCAGCATATGTCCGCAAAATTATAAATGGGGTGGCTATCCTTTTCGATACGGATACTTGTCCTTTTTATTAAAAAAATGAATATAAAAGCTATTTAACAATATAACGCATCAGACCGTGTAATTTAAACTCCAATGCATGCGAAGGAACAAATAGTTGACTGAGTCCCCAACCATAACATTAGTTACTTAATAGAAATCACTCCCCAATATAAGTACGACGGTCGAGGTTACTGCAACCTCACAGAGACGAAACTTGTGGGCTATGTCCTATGGCTTTTGGACACTGAGGCCTGCGAGAGGAATACTTGTAATTACAGAAAAGCGCCAACGCCAGGGACATCTTCAACATATTGTATTCAAAACTGGGGAATCTATCCCATCGAGGCGAAAATGCGGCTTTTATCCTATATATGAGCACTAATTCTAATTAAAAAATAATTAAAAATCTTTACCTATCTTTTACACCAGACACTGTTTGAAAAAATGGGAGTTGTCACAACTTACTCCATATTTGGGGCAAGTTGTAACAGGCTCGGGGCAAGTATTAACAATGAAATGACTGGCAATATTTATAAGAAAGAACCCGTTTTTATTGGTTATCAGTCTGCTATTATCCATGAATTATCCACATCATGGTTCATTCTCATGATGTTCATAATCTTTGACTATAAATAATCAACATGACACGTATTATAAATATCATAAAGACTTTTTTTTTATCACAACGTTTTACTTAAAAAAATGAACATGACACTTTTGACTTATCTCTTAACCCAATCAGTCTTCATCTAAGTTGCAGTTTAGGCTGCTCAGATGGAGGTAACTTCATTTACCTTTTTTTATACATCTAAAATGTGAGACATGGCACAAGTCGAAATTTTTAGCTGCTTTTCGTATGCTGACTCTTTTTTCCAAAACTTCAGTTGCTGTCGATTCATATACATCTTGGATTTTTAATCCTCTTTCGGATTTTCTCTTGTAGTCTCTCATTCTAAAAAAAAAATACAATACAATAACTTGGCATATTCTTCCGGGCAGTATTGAGGTAAAGAAGAATGGAAGAATGCACAAGAAGTCGCAAATAGTTTGTAGTACTAAGTAATCACTATACTACTATTTGTAATTATATTATTTATACAAATACATGCACACTCATTAGAGAGCAGAAAACAATACACGCAAACGAAGCAAGTTGTAACATGTCACAACATGCCCCTGCTTTTTGTTAGAACTTGTTACATCCCGTGTAGAAATGTGTTAGGGCAACCATTAGTTGATTCTTGCCCCTGATCCACCCTGCCTGATCCGATTTTCCTGGCAGGGCCCTGACATGGAACTTGAGGGCCTGGCCCCTAGTTATTACATTGAAATAATCACTTCTTTATCAGTACCCTGCATGATCAGAATATGAACAGTTTCCGACGATGTTATTTGTACACTCAAGCAACATATTTTTGTTATTACCCTGACAGGGCTCTGATGTGGAAACTATTGGATTCCCCTAAGTATTTATTAAAATAAAATTATTTCTATATCGGTTTTCAGCTCATGCATCGCATGGCCAAAAAATGAGCAGGTCCTGAACATGTTTGTTACATGGCATAACAGGGCCAGTTAGGATGGGCGGATCATTTCCCTACATTAGTTTGGGAGGGCAAGTCAGGGGCAGAAGTTTTTCCCTACCGAAATTTATACACGGGATGGGTCATGTCGACTTGATGAAATATCTCAAAAACTGCAACCTTTAGAAGAATATTAAAAAAAGCAAATCAAAGCCAGTTAACCAGTTAATTTTACATTTTAACAATGAAAATACAATGGATAACCAATTTAACTTTAATAGTCAAAATCAAAATTTTCGTAAGCATTTTTTTATGATATCTGGTCGAAACAGAGCCCGTGTGCATGTACACTCGCTTCGATGTCTGGCGGGGCACGGACGATGTTTACGTTATGCCTCGAGTTATAAAAAGGATATTGAGCTCAAAATTTAAATCAAAATGGTTTGAATTCCCGTTCAAAATTGAGTGTTACTACACACTCCTGTTACAACAAGCCTCCCGGTCCATTACAGTAATTTTCACCAGATTCGCTCTCACATTAGTGGATAAGCCAGTACTTTCTCATGTATTCCAGTAATTATCACTTTTGTTGTCTATGAATTGTTCCTCTTTTTTCCGTGTAGGAACTCCGTATACTGCGTGGTCAATGCAAAAAAATGGAATGCCCCGCCTAGGATTAATGTAGGTTCTCCTTTGGGTTTCTCTTCCTCTCTATCTTTCTCTCTCCCTCTGTCTTTCTCTTTCTAAGTGAAGAAAAATTCCAGTGAGTCTAGGTTCAACTTGTTGCATCGGGTGAGCGCGATCCAGCAAGGCTTTATACCAACACTCGATTAGACAACCCTCAGTGAACATACATATATTTTACAAGTAGTTGAATATGCTCGTTTTTCGATCGTGGGTCCACTCATCTTCAAACAAAAAAAAAGCAACCATTAACATTCAACAAATCTCACGAGCGCAATATCACATGAACTCCCGAATTATATACGTATCATCCCTAGACGAGAATTCTCGCCCGTAAAACTAGATGATAGGAGGGTGTATAAAGCGCGAGGGCACAAAATAAGCTCAGTTGGAAAAGTAAGTGCGAGATAAGAGAAAAAAAGACGGCCATATCGGGCGCGTTACCATGGTGAAATGATGGGGGTGGAAATATCGAGGTGGATGGATGAGAGGATGAGAGAAAGAGAGAAGGAGAAGGTTGAGAGTTAAAAAGGTGTGCACATACACTTGCACAAAAAGCGCAAGGAACAGAATTTTGTAGACCACGTTGCGATATTGCAAATTACGAGCTCCCGGGAGGTCAGACCATAAACTTCCGGCTTTGGGTGCGCGCAACAGGGGAAGAAGTTGGCAGAAACCTCCCTCGACCTCGCTCCTCCCTCCCACAACGTTCGTCATCTATATATCTAGCGTCGAAGACGCCGTTACCCTACCACCGTCGTCAAAACGCGCGAAGTGTACGAGCAAAAAGCTTTCTCTCGCTCTTACCTTGGCGAACATCCCCCGGGTGGCGACTCTCTCGGAGCATTTCCGGAAAGAAGAGTATGAGGGTGGCATTCGCGGTCTGGGGGAAGGGCGCACGAGGGGCAGGGGAGACAGGGAGCTAGAGCGAGAGAGGAAAAGGGTGCAAAGGCGTAGGTGGGCCAAAGTTAGAAGGACGGGTTGGATGGGATCGTCTAACGATGGAGAAGAGAGCCGCAGTCTCCGAGTGCACACAGAAACACAAACGTGCAAGTGGTTAAGGTGAGAGGGGTAGTTAGGACACAGGTTCAAGCTTGGTTATCGTGGAAGGGATATGTGGAATGGGCAATGGAGGGTGTTAGCTTCGCGGCACTTTGGGACAAAGTGCAAAAAAGAAGGTTTCGAAAAGAATGAAGAGGAGAAAGACGGAGGACGACGGGAAAATAGCCATGAAAGGGAGAGACGAGCGTGAGGAGTGAGATGCACTCTAGATATATATATATAGCTACATATGCGTATAGTCGTAGGGGGAGGATCGAAAAGGAAAAAAGCGGAGAGAGAATCGCGTCTCGAAGGGAAAAAGAATCTAAGAAATAGCGAGGATGGCAATATAGAGGGAGGGGTACAAGGACACCAAGAGGGTGAAATTAAGAGGGTCGGAGAGAGACCAGAGTGCGAAAGAGAAGGACTCGCGGCCCGAATGGGCAAGAGGGGATGGTTGAAGGGAGGGAGAAAGTGGAATAGTGGGAGTAGGATGAAGGTATGGGGTTGGCGAAGGAGAGATGAAGTAAGAAGCTTGAGGGATGAGTGCGATGGCGAGCATGGGGGGAGGTGAGTTTTTGAACGTGAGGGCAAGTGGGTGCGGAGCTATGCGCTCGCGCAAACCCTTCTCTCTGTAGGAGTTGGTGCTGATGTCTTCTGGCAACGAGCTACATAGCTGCCGGGCCACGTAAACCGACGAGCCTATAATATATATGGATCGTTCCATGTCGAATCGACCATACGTTGGAATCGACCCCTTTCAATTTCGATGAAATTTGGTCAGAAGTTTTCTTTGATCATAAACCGAAGTTCTACCAAAGGAAATAGATTAAAAAAATTTTGTTCGAAAGTCATGCAATATTCATAATCTCACTATTTTTTCAATTTTTCAGTTTTTTGTTTTTTAAATCTCTTGAAAACTATTATCGTTAGGAAAAAGTCGTTTTGGGTTCGTCTATAGGAGTATTCTTGGGGCTAAGAAAAAAAATATTCCGAAAAAAAATTTTGATCAATGATGAATTTGGAGAATTTTGAATTAAAAAAAAATCGTGCAAATCTACGAACAACATTAAATTTTTGATTCAATTTTTTTTATGTAATACCTTGTACTCATCGTAAAAGATCGTGAAATTTTCAGAAAGGTGTTTTTTTGTTCAAAAATATGAATTTTTGAATTTTGGAGGAAAAAGTTTTTTTGTTTAAATCTCTAAGTTAAGTCAAGTTGAGCAATCATGTAATTTTGTAATTTTTAGCAGTGAAAATTACATGATTGCTTAACTTTACTTGATATAGAGATAAAAAAAAAATTTCACTAAAATTCAAAAATTCATATTTTTGAATAAAACACCTTTCTGAAAATTTCAGGATCTTTCAAGATCAGTACAAGGTATTATATAAAAAAAATTAAACCAAAAATTTAATGTTGATCATGGATTTTGACGATTTTTTAAAATAAAAAATTCTCCAAATCATCATTTTAAAAAAAATTCGGAATATTTTTTATTTTTCGTAGCCCTAAGTATACTCTTTAAGACGAACCGAGAACGATTATTTTGTAACTATTATATTTTCCATGATATTTAAAAAATTATCTTGAAAAATTGAAAAAATAGTGAAAATTCGAATTTTCGAAAACAAAATTTGAATTTTTTCCCTTTGATAGGACTTCGTTTTCTGATAGAAGAAAACTTCTGACCAAATTTGATCGAAATTGAAAGGGGTCGATTCCAAGTATTGGTCGATTTGACATGGAATGACCCACATTTATATATGTACTTTAATAAATATATATGTACGTTTTTGCGACATATGGGTCATTCCATGTCAAATCAACCAAGGGTTGGAATCGACCCCTCTCAATTTCGATGAAATTTAGTCAGAAATTTTCGTTTTCAATAAAACAATGTTCTACCAAAGGAAAAAAAATTGAATTTTTTTTTTCGAAATTTATGCAAAATTCAAAATTTCATATTTTTCAAATCTCTCAAGTTTATTTTTCAAATATCTTGAAAACTATCATAGTTACGAAAAATCGTTTTGAATTAGTTTTAAACAGTATACTTGGGGCTACAAAGAAACAAATACTCCGAAAAAAAAGTTGAAAAATGATGAATTTCGAATGTTCAAAAATCGTAAAAATCCAAGTTCGATATTTTATATTCGGTTTAATTTTTTTTATATCATACCTTGTACTGATCTTAAAAGATCCTGAAATTTTCAGGGAGGTTTTTTTTTGTTTCAAAAATAAAAATTTTTGAATTTTTAAAAATCGTGCAAATCCACGATAAACATTAAATTTCTGGTTAATTTTTTTTTCTATAATACCTCGTTCTAATCTTGAAAGATCCTAAAATTTTCAGGATGATAAGTTTTTGTTTAAAAAATAAACAAAATTTAATTTTGGTAAAACATTTTTTTTTGTTTTTCCTCTAAATTGATTAAAGTTGAGCAATCATGTAATTCTGTCATTTTGAGGAGTAAAAATTTCAATTTATGACAATTAAAAAAAAAATCCCAAAATTCAGAAATGTATATTTTTGAAACAAAAAAAACACCTCTCTGAAAATTTCAGGATCTTTTAAGATCAGTACAAGGTATTATATAAAAAAAATTGAACCAAATATAAAATATGGAACTTGGATTTGTACGATTTTTGAACATTCAAAATTCTCCAAATTCATCATTTGAAAACATTTTTTTTCGGAATATTTTTTTTTTCGTAGTCTCAAGTATACTCTTTAAAACTAATCCAGAACGATTTTTCGTAACTATAATAGTTTTCAAGATATTTAAAGAATAACCTTGACAGATTTGAAAAATTGTGAAATTTTGAATTTTGCATTACTTACGGAAAAAAAAAATTCAATTTTTTTTCCTTTGGTAAAACTTTGTTTTATTGAAAACGAAAACTTCTGACCAAATTTCATCGAAATTGAAAGAGGTGGATATTTAAAGAATAACCTTGATAGATTCGAAAAATTGTGAAATTTTGAATTTTCCGTAACTTACAAAAAAAAAATTCAATTTTTTTTCCTTTGGTAGAACTTTGTTTTATTGAAAATGAAAACTTCTGACCGAATTTCATCGAAATTGAAAGAGGTCGATTCCAACTCTTGGTCGATTTGACATGGAATGATCCGTATATATTAAGAACATATATAGTAAAACTGTGTATTACGTGCCATAGTAGAGGCTTTTCTGGTGGAGCACTTTACCGCACCATCGACGTCTGGCTCCTACGAGCACCTACTCAGTGGTACTTCGCTATTTCTATCGGGTTTTCGTAACCGCAAAGGGATAAAGGGAAGGTGTTCTCCCGGTTTCTTTGCTCTCGAGATACAAACACACACCCACACACATACGCACACATAAGTATATATGTGTAAATGTACATTACACGTGTATTCGTCTTTCATCGTTCGTACTTTGCCACGGGTCGATGGACAAGCACGCCTTTCTTCCTGCATAAGTCGTTGAATTAGAATTGCTTTTTTCCCCTCTCACGCTTTGATTTTATTCACATCGGTATTCATGATTAGTGGATTATTGCTGCAAGATTTTCCTCAGATGCAATTTGACACCAGGCTAAAATACGTTTGCTGATAATTTTTTTAAATATTTTGTTTAGTTTTGATTTTAATTCACATTTAAGTATTGCTATCGCGAAGGGCCGTATTTTGTGGGCGCATAAGTAGGGCCCCATTTAATCATTCGTAAATTATACTGGTTCGTAATAAAAATGAGTTTTAATCAATCAGTATATGGGGCTGTCCACGTCAATTTACCTAGCCTCCAGACCACAAAATTTTTCATTTGCTTCATAATTTTTTATGTTATTATCCTTGCTCTGAAAGATTTTTCTGAATTTTTGCAGATTTTTTGGAACAACCGTTTCTGAGGTATGATTTTTTTTAACCGAAAAAAGGACCATTTTCGAGTGCAATAGAGCACACTACTTTTTTAATAAAAAAAATGTGCGTAAGTCATAAACAAAATAAAATTATGAAGGTTTATCTGAAGATTATGTTCCATATCATTTTCTGTCTCCCAAACGACGTCTCTGTTCGCAGTGGATTTTTTAAATAAATTATTATGCATAAAAAGGTTTTGATTAGGTGGAAAAAATATTTACAAAAATTGCACCACATTTTTGCGAGCAGGAGACTGTTCTACGTTGATCAGACAATTTTTGTGAATTTTCCCATATTTTTAAAAATGGTCTTTTTTTCGTTAAAAAAAAAATCATAACTCAGAAACGGTTGTTCCAAAAAATCTGCAAAAATTCAGAAAAATGTTTCAGAGCAAGGATAACAACATAAAAAATTGCGAAGCAAATAAAAAATTTTGTAGTCTGGAGGCTAGGTGAATTGAAGTGGACAGACCCATATGTAATGACAATCCAGAATCAAACATTTCTTATAAATTTCTTAAAAATTCCAACATTATTTTCGTAAATTGGCTGAAAGACCGATATGGCAATGATTTCGTGTTACAATATATATGTGTCATTCCAGCCCAAGTGTGTAAACCCGTGACCCTGACCCTCTCGGATTTTTTTGATTTTTTTTCACATGATCGCATTGAGTTTAAAATATACCCTCATAATTTTTTCAGATTTTTCCAAACATATCCCTTATTTAAAAAAAAAAAAAATTTTTTTTTAAAAACGCAATTTTTTTTAATCTAAAAAAATTCTGAAAAAACCGTGACAATATATAAAAAATTTTCAGCTATCACCCGTAGTGGGCAGATTTTTTTTCTGTGTTTTACGTGATGGATTAAAAAATTTTTTTTTTTTTTAAAACGCCAGTTTTCTTAAATCTAATAAAATTCTGAAAAAACCGTAATAATATAAAAAAAATTTCAAGCTATCACCCGTAGTGGACAGATTTTTTTTTCTGTGTTTTACAAGCCATTAACGTTCACAAAATTCCAAAAAATTCTCAATTAGCTCACCTTAAGCAGATACTCAATTTGAGTACTAAAATAATTCAGTATCTGCTCAAGGTGAGTTATTTGATATTTTTTTGGAATTTTGAGAACGTTAATAGCTTGTAAAACACAGAAAAAAAATCTGCCCACTACGGGTGATAGCTTGAAAATTTTTATATATTATCACGGTTTTTTCAGAATTTTTTTAGATTCTTAAAAAATATCGTTTAAGAAAAAAAATTGTTTTTTTCAAATCCATCACGTAAAACACAGAAAAAAAGTCTGCCCACTACGGGTGATAACTTAATTTTTTTTATATATTGTCACGGTTTTTTCAGAATTTCTTTAGATTTTTTAAAGATGGCGTTTTTTTTCGAATTTTTTTTTTTTTTTTAAATAAGGGATGTTTTGAAAAATCTGAAAAAATTATGAGGGTATATTGTAGACTCAATGCGATCATATGAAAAAAAATCAAATAAATCCGAGAGGGTCACCGTCACGGGTTTACACACTTGGGCTTGAATGACACATATATACATATATGTGTGTGCGATCAGCTGACTCAAATCAAGAGCAGCTAACAAACTAGCAGAACACGGTTCCAAAAATACTTCAACTTGTGACATTTTACTGACTTTAATCATTAATATTTTCTTCAATCGTTCGGTAACGCTCTGTTCTTATCGTCATTCGTCATTTACATCATTTCGTCATTTACAAATGTGGCGAGCATGTAATCTCCGTATAGAGCTGTATAAATTGAACAATTTTGAAGGTCGTAATTTGTGAATAAGTGTTCGACAACTTCGCTTGAAATTTGTACAGTATAATGTGCTATAGGGGTTCGAACATTTGGCAGGTGTCTTCAAACTTCGGGCAATCTATTTGTATAAAAGTTATTGTTCATAAATCTTTTCGCAACGTCAACAGCATGTTCCCATCTAACTTAAGCGTTTTTATTATATAAAAATAATGATTAATATCGTTGATATTATTGTTTTTGTATGAGGGTGTATTCTATTCCAAGGACTGTGTAATGAGTAATGTTGGTCAATAAATGTTGCGCATCAATAATTTTTAATAAAAAATTCTAATGAATTAACTTTTTGATAATAACGATGTAGTAAATGAATTAAGAAATTTTGGAAACATCTATGTGGTGAAAAAATTAGCGCAGTTAAAATTAAGAGTATCACTTTGAGGTGGAAAACGATGTGGAGGATGTTGATGCATAAATCTTTCCTCTTGATATCTATAGTTTCGGTAGTTTATCAATAACGTTTATCAATTTTTATACGTTAAATTAAACATGGATTTCATAATATTTATCGTGTTTTTGGAAGATAATTTCTGTTTCACTCGAAAAGTATTATGAAGTGGAAGACAGGAGCCGATGATCTTCGAAGTCATTGTGCTGGAATAAATTTCCGCTAGGTGTACTTATTTCCTACGTCCGAATAGTTTGAACTCGATTACAGCTCGAATGACAACTTGCATTCCCGTTTTGAGGTTCCGTTTTCCGTCTGTTCGTCTTTCTATGATTGTATATTAGTGACGGCTCTCCCATCTGCTCGCTTCACTGTTTATACCTACTTTTTATTTTTGTACAAAATATATGGTTTATATGAGCGACGATTTCTGGACCGTGCACCCAGAAAAAATATCTAGTCGTAGGTACTATAATCGTTTATTTGATTATTTTTTAGTTACTTTAAAGAAAAATTTCCATCCAATTTTGGGCGATATTTACTTCCACTATATTTATTTATTTGAATTCTTTGTCATCGAGAAACAGGCGTTGAAGAAAAATTCTATTCGTTGTTACTAAATACCTATTCACCCGTAATCTCATCCGATCATATCTGCAGATTTGTCAGTACCCCAAAAATCCGCCAGGTGGCTACCTCTCGCACAAGCGAACCTGCCTCTCGTCGCCTATATCCTTTCCAAGCTCGTCTATGTTTGATATCCTTATTTTTCAGTATGGATATCTAATACATTGAACATTGCGGCACAACGCAAGATGGTCGAATCCCCGAAAATGATTCCCATAAAAAAGTGTCTTTTTTCTTTTTCCTTCTGTTAAATAAAATACGAAGCTTCACAAAATTGTAGACTTCACATGTGTAGCTATACATTCAAAGATTGAAATGTTTGAAAATATATATTGTGTGAATATTAAAAAAAAAATTATTTCATTTAAATACATATTTGTTTAGTTTGAAATAATATTTATTAATATTAAATAAAAATTTATTAGATCGCAATATATTTTCCCAGTAGGTCATTAAAAAAAAAATTTCGTTTACATGAATAGAGTTGTATTAGGCCGGCCTACAACTAAAAAAAGGTATTTGGCTTGACTATTTAGTTAAATGTACTAGATCTTTTTTCTGGGTTTGATTCAAATTTTACACAGGTGGACTGTCAGATGTAACTTGCGATTCCTTTTCTCCCTGATCTAGCCTAATATTTGTGAATGTTTCTCCCTATTTTAAGGTAAATAATCGCTAAGTTAAATTAAAAATTCTAGGCCAGAATTATTTATGTCACCAAAGTTCGCAATGTTGTAGGAACAACGCTGTCAGCGGTAAACGTATTGTCCTGCAATCTGTCATTCAAACCATCTGTCATTCAGAACATCTGAATGATAACCTTGAATACAAATATCTCAGAAAATGTTATGTAAATATGTTTTTCATAATATTATGCAGTTAATAAAATTCTCAGACATCAGTTAAATTGCTTCAAGATAATAATAAGATTGCCGTACTATATTTTTTAATAAAAAGTTTGGCTAAAATTAGCTGACATTTAGTTAAGATCTCTTGTACCTACAAAGCCGGGTCAAATTTTTTTCTCCGCTTAGTCACCCACTGGATTTGATTCGATATTGATCGTATGACCTTCAGGAGAGTATCCTCCAAGTTTCATAAGGATCTATCGTGCGGACAACCTTGGAGGTATGAAAAACTCACCGCTGAGATCGCCTGCGGCTACAAAGCGGAGTCAAATTCTTTTTCTCCGCTAAGTTACCCGCTGAATTTAATTTGATATTGATCCAATGACCTTCAGGAGTGTATCCTCCAAGTTTCATCAAGATCTATCGTGCGGACAACTTTCTGGGAACGAAAGACTGACCACTGAGATCTCTGGTAGCTGCAAAGCAGGGTTAAATTTTGTTTTTCTCCTAGTTACCCGTTGGATTTAATTCGATATTGATCGTATGACCTTCAGGAGTGTATCCTGCAAGTTTCATAAGGATCTATCGTGCGGGAAACTTACTAGGTACAAAAAACTCTCCGTTGAGATCTCCGATAGTTACAAAGCGGGGCCAAATTTTTTTTCTTTGCTCAGTTACCCGCTGAATTTGATTAGATATTGATCCTATGACCTTCAGGAGTGTACCCTCCAAGATGCATAAGGATCTATCGTGCGGACAATTTTCTAGGAACGTAAACTGAGCGTTGAGATCTTCTGTGGCTATGAAGCAGGGCCAAATTTTTTTCTCCTCTCAGTTACCCGCTGAATTTAATTCGATATTGATCCTATGATCTTCAGGATTGTATTCTCCAAGTTTCATAAGGATCTATCGTGCGGAAAACTTACTAGGTACAAAAAACTCTCCGTTGAGATCTCCGATGGCTACAAGGCAAGGCCAAAATTTTTTCCCTCCACTCAGTTACCCGCTGAATTTAATTAGATATTGATTGTATGACCTCCAGGAGTGTATCCTCCAAGTATCATAAGGATCTATCGTGCGGACAACCTTGTAGGTACGACAAACTCACCGTTGAGATCTCCTGCGGCTACAAATCGGTGTCAAATTTTTTTCTCCGCTTAGTCACCCGCTGGATTTGATTCGATACTCTTTGAAACTTGAAGCATACACTCCTGAAGGGCATGGGATCAATATCGAATTAAATGCAGCGGGTAACTAGGAGAAGAAAAAAATCTGACCCTGTTTTGTAGCTACAAGAGATTTCGACGGTCAGTTATTCGTACCTAGAAAGTTGTCCGCACGATAGATCCTTATGAAACTTGCAGGATACACTCCTGAAGGTCATAGGATTACTATCAAATTGAATCCAGCGGGTAACTAGGCGAAGAAATAAATTTTGACCTGGCTTTGTGGCTACAGGAGATCTGAACGCTCAGTTTACGTTCCTAGAAAAATGTCCGCACGATATATCCTTATCAAACATGCAGGATACACTTCTGAAGGTCATAGGATCAATATCGAATTAAATCCAGCGGGTAACTGAGAGAAAAAAAATTTTACCCTGCTTTGCAGCTACCCGAGATCTCAACGGTTAGTTTTTCGTACCTAAAATGTTTTCCGCACGTTAGATCTTTATGAAACTTGGAGAATACACTTCTGGAGGTCATAGGATCAATATCCAATCAAATTCAGCGGGTAACTGAGCGAAGAAAAAAAATTTGGCCCTGCCTTGTAGCTATCGGAGATCTCAACGGAGAGTTTTTTGTACCTAGTACGTTTTCCGCACGATAGATCCTTATGAAACTTGGAGAATACACTTCTGAAGGTCATAGGATCAATACCGAATTGAATTCAGTGGGTAACTGAGCAGAGAAAAAAAATTTGACCCTGCTTTGCAGCTACCAGAGATCTCAGTGGTCAGTCTTTCGTACCTAGAAAGTTGTCCGCACGATAGATCATTATGAATCTTGGAGGATACACTCCTGCAGGTCATGGGATTAATATCGAATGAAATCCAGCGGCCAACGAGGCAAAGAAAAAAAATTTGACCCCGCTTTGTAGCTACAAGAGATCTCAGCGGTCAGTTTTTCGTACCTAGAAAGTTGTCCGCACGATAGATCCTTATGAAACTTGGAGGATACACTCCTGGAGGTCATCGGATCAATATTGAATTAAATTCAGCGGGTAACTTAGCGGAGGAAAAGAATTTGACTCCGCTTTGTAGCCGCAGGAGATCTCAACGGTGAGTTTTTCGTACTTCCAAGGTTGTCCGCACGATAGACCCTCATGAAACTTGGGGGATACACTTCTGAAGGTCATGGGGTCAATATCAAATTAAATGTAGCGGGTAACTAGGAGAAGAAAAAATTTGACACCACTTCGTACCCACAAGAGATCTCAACGGTCAGTTTTTCGTACCTAGAAAGTTGTCCGCACGATAGATCCTTATGAAACTTGGAGGATACACTCCTGAAGGTCATACGATCAATATCGAATCAAATCCAGCGGGTAACTAGGTGAAGAAAAGAATGTTGACCCGGCTTTGGAGGCACAAGAAATCTTAACTAAATGTCAGCTAATTTTAGCCAAACTTTTTATTAGAAAATATAGTACGACAATCTTATTATTATCTTAAAGCAATTTGATTGATGGCTAAGCATTTTATTAGATGCTTAATATTACGGAAAACATATTTGCATAACATCTTCCGAGATATTTGTATTCAAGGTTATCATTCTGATGTTCTGAATGACAGATGGTTTGAATGACAGATTGCAGGACAATACTTTTGCCGCTTACAGCGTTGTTCCTACAACGTTGCGAACTTTAGTGACATAATTACTTTGCAAATTGAATTATCTTGCAAGTATTGTTCTCGTTCAACCCTTATTGATAAACTTCTGCAGAATATAGCACACTTGACACAGTGGGGTCGTAACTGTACCCCAGCGACAAAAGTTCTTATACAAAATATGCCATTTAATATTTTAACTTGCATATTTTTTTTAGAACTTCTCAAGAGATTACTTCCCAAAGTCATACAGGATTTCTAGTGAAATATCAAAGTTGAATATTATACAAAAATTAAAATATCAAAAAAAATGGAAAAAATTACAACATTTTCGAAAAAAATCATAACTTTTTTATTCTTCGACAAAAATGGCTAAACATTTAACTGAGTCTGCTTAATATATAGCACTACAAAAAAAATAGCCTGGTGGACTTTAAAAAAAAGGTATTTATTTTGGAAAATTAAGGGAGAAATTTAACGACAAAAAAAACTTTTTTTGCAGTAAACATATGTTGTGACATTTTTATTTAAACCAAATAATTATAAGCTTTGCATTATAAAAGAACTTGAAAATGTTAATCAGTATGAAAAAACACATCGCAATTTTTTTAATATCCTTATTTTTATTTTTTCTTGCAATAATGTTTTGTAATGTGACTTTACATGTTTATTTATTATCTATTTTTTTTTCATAATTTGCAAAATTTTTCAGAATTTTCAAAAATTTTAAGAATTTTTCAGAATTTTTTAAAATTCAGAATTGAAGGTTGTAATGATTTGCCAAAAATGATAAATGCAATCTAATTAGTGTCAAAATAAAAAGTTTTTGTGAGTTTAAATTACATACCAAAGGTTGATAATGGCAATAAAATTTAAGTAATATATTTTATTAATGAAAAAGTTATTTTTATTCACCAATAGTGGCGTTCAAATTGAATTTCTTTCGTTATAACCATCAAATACGTGGCTATCACAACTTACCTCAACCTCTGTCATAACTTACCTCAGTACTAGGAGAGTTGTGACAAGGGGAGTTATTTCAGTTTTCATCAATTTTCCCATGGACCCTCATTACTTTTATTTATGTTTATATCTGTTTCACACAGTGCATAGAACAGGCTATACGAAGATGCAAAGTTCATAGATTGAAGACTTTTTTTTGAGTGAGATATGCTCGTTAAAGTAAAAATTGTAACAACTCTCCTCGGTCTCGCTTACAGGAGCATCGGATGAAACATCTTTCTCATCATCGAGGCCGTAGATTACACGGCATCCAATTATTCATAGAAAATGTAACATAGCATAAAAAAAAATAAGACATAATATAACACCGTATACTTACCGTGTTCTTCACTTTAAAGTCAAAATACATCAGGAAAAAAATTCGCACAAAATGTTCACACTCGACCTTACTTGACACACTGGGATACAAGCGAGACCACTCGACTTTGGACGGCTACTGCATAAAAACTTATTGTCTTAGAGTGATGCTATAACCTTGAAGGGTTGGTGACATTCTTGAACTAATGACGAATGTCGCTATAGACCCCATTTTTTTAAATTTAGGTACTTAAAATTAAGGAAATTCAGGCCTGGGATGTTTTCTACCCCAGTGTGTCAAGAAAGAGTCAATATGTTTTTTTATTCATTGGTGTAAGGGGAGGGAGTAGCAGATATTCTTCGAATAATACGAGTAACTATATGCATCTTCATGTAAAAAAATAGACGGAAAAAATGTTATTTTTTGCACATAGGGATGTATGTTTTTAAATCAACTTTGGTTCATCCATGACTCGGTGTTTAAAAGTTACACAGCATTGTATTCAGCATTGAATAAGGATGCTATGAAAATTGAGATGCTAACTAAATTAGTCTGGGATTTTTCCGAGTGATCGTAGATTTCCATTTCAAGTAATCCAATATGCAGTCGTGTGTAAAGCTGGACCGTGAGCTAATTGAAGCTTACTAGAATTTTGAAAATTGTGATGGAACTAATCAATATTGTTCAGCAGCGGTTATCTCAATAAATTTCGGGGGGGGGGGGGGGGGGTTACTGCATGTTCATGCACCTTTACTCATATACTTGACGATCTGGAAAGTTTCGTACCTATGAGGTTTAAATGGACTGCATAAGTTACTTGACAAGCATAAGCTCGTGTACGAAATGCAGAAAAGTCAGGAAGCGGAGATGTAGGGGTAATGTGGAGCTGGAATACTTGTGGAAAGAGAAAACGAGGATTTCACTGGCACACACAGACACACACACACACACGAACTAATACACATGCTACCAATGAATGGTGGTGGCGGGTGTGCTGTACATAGATATCTATCGGGTCTCCTCTATCGCAACAGATGCCTGTTGCTACGCGGCCGAGGTAGGGCACACGGTGCCCGATTGCAGTTTGCCTCCTATATTCCTTCTATCCTCCTCGTCCTCACTCCATTCTACGCGATATCTCCATCTCTCTGCCTCGCTCTATCTTCCCTCCCCCGACAACCCCTGAAACTGTTGGCTTTTCGACTACGGCCAACTTTTCAACTCTCCTCCTCGCTCTTCTCAAACATTTGCACATTCTCACACTCCATTCGCTACTTTTTCTTCTCTATCACAGTCCAACTGTTCATTCAACAGTTGATCATTGTAAAACATATGAATTTTTAATTGCTGCTTTCTATTGCAATTGCATAAAATTTATTTCATTGAATTTAAACAGAAAAAAGTTTAACTGATTTTTCCAATATTTACAAAATTTATGCTGCAAATTGAAAGAAAAATGGAACATTGCAAGCCTTTAGTGAATTTTTCTAAAAATTCAAATGCATTCAGACCTCTTCATTGCAAAATAGATAAATCTAGGGAATCTTTTTGTTTTGTTTAGTGCAATGTCAATAATGATAAAGAAATTATTCTTAATCTGGAAAATCTTCATGGAAGATTTAGAAGACTTAGGAAGGGAAGGCAGCTAGATGAACTTAGCATCTATAAGGTCGTCAAAAGAGAGAGAGAGAGAGAGAGAGAGAGAGAGAGCGATTTTCGTTCAAACCATCCCTAAATTGAAGAAGTGCAGCAGGGAGTGACGCACCTGGGCTCACCCTTGGGACTAAACGGTAGAGCAATTCATAAGGGTCGTCCTTGTTCCTACAGAGGAATTCACTCTGGCGAATATTTCTGAAACGACCATGGACGATATTTTTTCCGATGATTTGGGAAACATAAATTTTTCTCTCCCATCAGCTCGGCTTAGTTGGTAGGGATGCTTCTCACGAAAGCCTTTGGAGCGCTGCAGGCTCGTGCTGCGATGCGCTTCGATGTTTCTGCTGAGAGTTCTCATAGCTTTGCACCCTTCCACTTCAATCAATCCCTTTGCTCATCGTCGCGAGGACAAGGTCTCAGCACTTTGGCAATGACCACCTTGCTGCATGTATTCCTTCTGTTGACCCTTTTCTCCTCCATTGCACCCTATTTCTCATCGATGCTATATATATATATAGATACATATCTGTCACGTTCTCATCATTTTCATCCATGAGCACATCGTCCTCCATCCATATCTCTTTGCCTCTCCCGTTCCATTGACACTCCGGGCTTTTGCTTGCAAAGGGCTCGAATTACGATCCAGGGTTCTATTGTCGTCCATTTATTTTATTATTGCCCGAATCGGAGGTGTTGCGCCCTATACTGGATTGCTCCTTGGATATAAAAGGTATCAAGTGAAGCATACACAAAACAATCATGCTGACTTGAAAACTCTACATTGCAGTATCAAATTGATCTCTAGGAACCTGTACATTTAGTGTGGCTATATGATTTTGGCACAAAGATGGAGAAACGGAGTCTGCCCAACAAGGACGTCGGAAGCTGAGGGACGCTTTTTCTTTCTCTCTTTATTCGTGGGAACGGTTGCCCAGCTCTTGTTTCGAGAGAATGTTCAGTCACCCACACATAAACGTGCACATGTGTGACTATGGTGTGGCGGAGCAGGTGGTGCGGGGGACTCGACAACGGAAGACGCCGTAGCATATCAGTGGAGTTGAGTGAGAGGGACAAATGGAGAATAAGAAAGGAAGAGGGAGCAGACGATGTTGAAAGAGGGAGAGAGATAGACCATATAGATAGAGAGATCCCGGCAACGCCCATTTTTTGATAAGCTAGTTACCCGCCACCCTTCACCACAGCATACAGAAAGGGTAGCAGCGAGGAGAAACGAAGCGAGTCGAGAGGAAGGAAGACGAAGAAAGTAGAGAGGATGAGAAGTGGAGGAGATGAGGGAGAGCGAGAGAGAGAGAGAGAGAGAGAGAGAAATAGAGGGTGTGAGGAAATGGAGGGCAAGTAAGCCCGCTCCTATCCCTACTCCTTACTCCAGCACCAGACCATCGCGTCTCTTACCCTTTTTTCACCGCGCCCTAGTCACCCTCTTGCTGCATTTCGCACCGACGTGCGCAGTTGGTGCAACAGAGACTGGAGGAAAAACATCCACGAGAGAGAGAGAGAGATGGAGAAGCTGTGCGAGAGGAGAGAGGAGGAGAGGAGAGAAACACGCGCTGGCTCGACGTGGCGGTATTACTATAGCTAGAGCGTTGGAAAAAGACGGATATAAAAGTGCGAGGGAGAGAAAAAGAAGCGTGGAATAAGTGAACGAGAGGGTGATAGAGAGATGTTTGAGGTAGAGCGAGAAGACTTTATGCAGGAGTTAAAAAGTGAGAGAAGAAGAGCGGCGATGTGCAGGAGGGTGCGGAAAAGGGTAACGGGGACCGGCGAGCCGCTTCCACGAAGATCAATAACTGCATAAAAATAAAGTGAGGCTCTGGCCCGCTACCTTTAACCCAACGAGACGCACCCCCTCTGCCTTTTCCGTCCGAGAGTCCATCCGCGAAACTTACTCCTACCGCTCCTTTTCTCTCTTTCTTCCTCCCTCCTTCTCTAACTCTGTCCTCTTCTTTCGGTTTCGCATCCATCCCTTTTTTTATTTCATCCCTATCCAATTCCCTTATTTTTCCGAGCTTCTCTGTCTTCTTTACACCCCCTCGCCTCCTTTTTTATCATTCCACCCCCTCTTTTTCTCTATTTCCCATTTTCCGTGGTGTACACTCCTTTTCTCCGTCTCACTCAATTTATTCCGCGCACCCGCTTTTCCGTCCTCTTCCTCGGTGTGATGTGCCTTCTTTCCAACGACCCTACGCGTATCTTTTCTCCTCACTTCCATTGCAGCTCCTACGCAGCATGCTCCGCGTCTTCTTACAATTCAACAGGGCCACTTCTGAACCCCCAAACTGCACCCTCCATTGCCAAGAGATCCAACCGGTATCCGTCCGTTTCCATCTCGCTCATCATATACCCCTCCACCTTAAGCCTTCTCATACCTTCTTCCTTCTCGTCTATTTCTCCACTGGGATTCGGAGGTTATTGCCAGCATTTTCTTAAAGGATGAATTTTCCAAGCGGGAGTTGGGGGTCATGAGATCCGGGACTTGTGGGTTTATCTCGCTCTTTCTGATTTCACATCTTTCTCTATTTCCCCTGTACTTTGCCATTACCTTACCCTACCCCCTCTCTCTCTTTTTTACCAGTTCCCTTTTCCTTTACGTCACTTCCACCGCTCTCGATGCACAAGTAGAGAATAGCGGCAATTTGTATGTGAGGCGGAGTGGGATGATGTCGGAGGGCTTTTCACGACCGATCAATTTCATCGTGCACCGCCGTAAAAGCTGGTCTCCGGGCCGTGCATCTTCGATAATTTGAAAGGAGAAATCGCCATTAAGAACTGAAGGAATGATACGCATGTTGAAATTTTCTTATCCTCAGCTAAAGACCCTCGTTTTCTCTTTGTTCGCGTTTCTTCTTACTCATCATCAACTCTCCGGCAATCTCGATGACGATTTCTTATGTAACTTGCAAGTTCCTCCTAATCTCTATCCTTTCTTCACAACCTTTCAATGCTCCAGCTAGTAACTTTGATCGTCATACCTTTCGTTCTTCATTGCGGCTATCGCTAATTAGATCGGTCATTTATTCAATGCCATTCTATCGGATGTAGGCATAATTGGCGAATAGATGTCAGTGATAAGGCAATAGTCCAGTTCAGAAGAGGAAATTTGACGGTACTTCATGAAAACAAAGAGGATTCGTGAAAAACTTCAAGATAGCAAAATGTTGCGGCTGTTTTTTGTTGAGTGCAGAGGAATTTTTCAGATTTTTTTCCCAAAATGTTTTTTTTTCTCATTTTCTTGTTTTTCGGAATAAGGTTTTGTCCAAGTAGGGGAGCGGGGGGCTTGTTGTAACAGGGGTGAGTAGGGTTTGTTGTAACAGGGGTAAGTACGGTTATAACTTAAAGCATAGCGTAAACATCGCCAGTATCCCGCCAGGCATCGAAGCGGGAGTATGTATGCATACGAGCTCTGTTTCGACCAGGTATAGTAAAAAAAATGCTTACAATTTTTATTTTGACCATTGAAATGAAATTCATTGTTCATTGTGTTTTCATTGTCACAATGTAAATTTAACTGGCTTTGATTTGCTTTTTTAAATATTCTTGTAGTTTTTGAGATATTTCATTAAGTAGACATAATGAGCCCATGGGCCAAATTGTAACAAAAAGCAGGGGCATGTTGTAACATGTTACAACTTGCCCCGTGTGCGTGTATTGTTTTCTGTTCTCTAATGAGTGTGCATCTATTTGTATATATATAATATTTATTACAAATAGTAGTATAGTGATTACATAGTATTACAAGTTATTTGCGCATTCTTTTCTTCTTATTTACCCTAATATAGCCCAGAAAAATATGCTGAGTTATTGTATTGTATTTTTTTTAAGAATGAGAGACTACAAGAGAAAATCCGAAAGAGGATTGAAAACCCAGGATGTATATGAGTCGTAAGCAACTGAAGTTTTGGAAAAAGGGTCAGTATACAAAAAGCAGCCAAAAATTTCGATTTGTGCCATGTCTCACTTTCTAGACATATAAAAAAGAAGAAAAATGGAGTTACCTTCATCCGGGTTGCTTAAACTGCAACTTAGATGCAGATTGATGAAGCTAACACATAAGTCAAAAGTGTCAAGTTCATTTTTTTAAGTAAAACGTTGTGATAAAAAAAAGTATTTATGATATTTATAATGAGTGTCATGTTGATTATAAGTGAAATATTATGATCATCATAAGAATGAACCATGATGTGGATAATTCGTGTATAATCCAAGAATGATAACCAATAAAAACGTATTCTTTCTTAAAAATATTGCCAGTCTTTTCTTTATTATTACTTGCTCCAGACATGGACCAAGTTATGCTTAAAGTTGTGCATTAGTGCTTAAATATATACTTTACAAAGGAGAGCAGTGGCCAAGTGGCTAGAGCGTGGGTCTCGTAATCCGCGGGACCCGGGTTCGAGCCCCGGCGACACCGCTGAAAAATATTCCAATTTTTCGAGCGTTGTTTATCAGCTGCAATCCTGGTCGGTTGGGACCCTACGTTAAATAATGGAATCCCAAAGACCTCATTGCGATGAGTGGGCGGTTAGTTGTATGGTTTCGGTGAGGCCTGCCGACGCGGTTCTTATCGAGGTGGTTCACCTAACTGTGCAAGCGACTGGCTCACTGGATCAAAATGGAGGAGGTAACTACCTAACCGACCGACGATAGTCGTGCTAGAGCGTGCTCGCATTGCTACCGACGGTCTCTTAGGTAGTTTACCGTCTGTATCAGTGAAGGTTATTCTGCAGTTTTCCCTTCACTCTCGGCAGAATTGCGATATAGAATGGAAAAGGTGTAGGGTGCGGGCTGCAGCCCCGGCCTTACTAGGAAGGAGGGGGGGGGGGTTAGTATAAAGCAAGGGTGTACGCCGGTAACAAATAAATATATACTTTACAAACACTCTTACTGACAATCATAAAAGTATACATATTTGAGACAATACAGGCATTTTTCCAAAAACTGTTACAAGCTCCCTGCTCCCCTACTTGTGGGTTCACCAAAATTTGTACCCGTTTCTCCCTTTGAACGTTTAGAAATAATTATCGACATCTTAGTAAGTCATTGACCCGACTTAATCACAAGGCTTACCTCAGAGTTACCTTTGCCATGATTTTTTAGCTTTCTTGGAACATTTTCGAACGGTGATTGGACGCTTTTTCCGGAAGAATAATCCGTATACTCTGGAAGCAAAATTTGTTCCGTGCACGCACTAAAATTTCCTCGTTCGAGTCCATTGAAGCTCTCTCAAATGTTCCTCAACACGTAGACGTATGAATCGTGCGTACCTTTGTTTCCGGGTAAGCAATATTAGACGCGTGCAAGAGACGATTGTGAATACGGGGGTGCGCGTGTAGGACGACGACGACGAATTGCTTTCGCGGAAATAATTTAACATACGCAGTTCTATAGGGGGTTACTTGCACGTCTTTTTTAAAGAAGCGGTTTTCAACCTCTTTGCCACACGTGAGAGAATCATTAAGGTGGCAAGAAATAAAAAGTAGCAATCACGCTGAGGCGACGCCGTTCATAGAAGTAACTACAAGCCTTGCATTCGCAACGTCCAAAAAATATACAACGAAATCTAATGTTTTTCCGTTTTTAGTTTAAATCGTGTACCAATTGTTGTTTTACCGAACGACAATGAGCACTAAGAGTATAAAATTTGCCTAGTGTAACCATATATGTAATACTTCTATATTGCTAGCGCTGGCCGAAACCCCCGTCAAAAATTACGGTGCAGACAATATCGTTCTCTCTCTCTCTCTCTCTCTCTCTCTGGCTCTTGCAATGCGCAAGCGCGAATGAAAGCGGGAGTGGGCCAGCCAGTAACATTTATATATTATGCCTACGTAGTGAGTCGCGCGTGCGCAGATGGCCGCGTTGAAGTCCTCTGTCTCTCTTTTTCTCTCCACTCACCACTTATAAGCGAGCATAAGCCGCTAGCAATATAGGAGTATTACATATATGAGTGTAACACCAATGGGAATAAGTGCACTGAAAAAAAAGGTTGAATATGCAAAATCGTTTAGTTGAATACATGCAACTAAATATTTAGTTGTACAATCCAAATTTGTGTTGCCTGAACAATATTTTGGTCAACCGAAGCGCGGAATTATTCAAGAAACTAATTATTTAGTTAGACCAAATAAATATTTAGTTGCCCGTATTCAACTAACGATTTTGCATATTCAACCAATTTTTTTTCTCAGTGTGACAAGACAAATGCATGTCCACCTACGAACATGTTAAATGTGGTGTTTGCAAAAAGTGCAGCATGTGAGCCATATAAGAGGCGTAAAGGAGGGATGAATTTGATTCGGGCATCAGGGGTGGAGTACCCCACCCAGGTATTAGCATAGTAAAAAGGAGTTCGTAACATGAAATGTGGGGAGAGAAAAATACAGAAGGGGCTGCTTGTGCGTTTTTTTTCACGCAGTAATTAGGTGAGGCGCGAATAAAATGGTTGTCGATTACCTCGGCTGTTGTAAATTTCATGATTACTTACTCGCATCTTGCTTGCGCACGCATCTTTTGGTCGACTTTACGTGCATGAAAATATGAAAGAAAGGGAGGGTTACAGAAAAGTGGAATTTTCTACTTTCTTGGTTCAAAGACTTAGTTTTAAGACTCAAAGACTTGAGAGATATTTCATTGTTGGGCGATTTAAAAAAAAAACGTACTTTTGCAATGTTTGTTTGAAAAACCTTAATTATATATTTCTACAGGAGTTTTGTATTTTATAAATAACATCCGATTCAAATTCACACATTTTTTTAATATAAAAATATTTAATAACTAGAGTCTAATATAAAAATCATCTGTACTTAATTCACGGACAAGTTATGCTCACACTATTAATAGGATAATTTAATATGATAATGTAAATTAAAGAAGAGAATTTTTATCTATTTTAACGTTAACAACACTGCATGCTTTTTGGATTTCGAGTAAACTAAAAAAGAGATTTTTTTATTTCAACGGATGTCAGCTAAAGTCGAATATTTGCCACCAAGTTCATGATGACATCTTAATTTTTGGCGATGCTGGATAAATTTGTAATTCATCAAAATTTATGTGGAAGGGGTTATGTGTCAATTTCATGTGTCAGTATTAGGTGTCAATTTTTTCGACAAGCTAACTTTTGTGCAAGACACTGAAAAAATCGGCCGCGTGCTTACACTGAATTCGTTTTATCCGATGTCGTCTTATCAAATTTTTATTAGGGACAACAAAATTATATTATATTGGGAACCAGAACATTGGAAATTGAGAAATTGTACAAGTTTAAATTTGCACATTGCGCATCAATGTTATCATTTGCAAGGAATAGCAAATCTGTAAGTAATCACCTGTTCCAAATTTGGAAACTCCACAGAGAAAGCTTCGTAGGTACTTGATGATGACGAAGAAGCGCTGTGCAAGTTTGAATATGCACGATTTTGCATAACCACTGTAAATCTCGATATTATATCAACTGTTTTGTGTACATTTTCTTGTCTGATATCACAAATATTCCATTTTCATACGAGCAAACCCTCATAAATTTCAGAAAAATCAATTCAGTAGTTTGCTCGAATATGTTGAGTACCTACCTTGACAACCTAATTTCGAAAAAAAGTACTGAATGTTTAGAAGCGGATTAGAAACTAATGCGTGGCATTATAGTCTATAGTTCTGTGAAGTTTCATCCGACCACCTTGAAATTTGCACGTAATACGATGATCAATATTTCTAAAAAATTCCGTTTTTAAAAAAAAGTGGTTTTTCATAACCCCTTAAAGGTTGAAATACTTAGAGAGAGCGAGAGACAGAAAATGCGATCCCCAGAGTTTTCGTTTTGCGAGCCAACTTCTAGTAATCCATGTAGGTAGCCACGCTATATACGTCCCAGTAACCCTCTCACCCGCTCGTTGGTACTCTCCCAGCCGTTCAACCCATTACCTCCATTGCGTACATGCGCTTACTGCCGGAGTTCCCGTACGAGAGAGACGCGGTGAGCACAGCTCGAACGACGTCGGTATACGGAAACAACCCACCGGAAAGTGGGTATTACATTCTCGTAACCGGAATAGAAACCAATTCTCTGAGGGATCGAACGGCATCACTGGAGACCCGAAGAATGAGGGTGGTGTTTCTTTTCAGCGAGAGTTTCAGACGCCGAAACACGAATTTCAGTCCTAACTGCCCGTTTGTGAATTTGATTGAGGCCCCGGCTAGGCCCTGATCGGGTTTCCCTCGAGGCATGATTTCCTGAGGACTTCCCTCGAGGCATGATTTCCTGAGAGGCCCGACTCTGCGGTGTCGAATACAATCCGTGTTCCCACTTCGGCTATATAAGCATACTATTTGCATATTCCGTATGCGAGAGAGCGCACGCCGTATGTGACATCTCATGGTGAGTCTCGGAACTAACTCCTCGTGAAGCCCGATTAGGCCCTCAAAGGGTTGTCTCGTCAGTGCCATGTTTGAAATAATTAGGGCTCCGATACTTTCGCCCTATTTGGTTCTGTTGTAATTATACCGACTTCTTTAAATATGGGTTGCCCGATCGAAGCCCGACAAGGTCCTCAACGGTTTGCCTTAAGTTAGCCATATTGTAAATAGGCCTGGCAACCTTGGCATTGCCTTGTCGGGGCCCAACCTGGCGTTGTAAGGGCAGTTCCTGACAGGGCATCCACGTCCAAGCCCGATGAGGTCCCGACTTGAGTCAGGGCTTCCCTAGAATTTTCACGCACGGGTGGGCAAAAATATTACCCCAGTTGGGGTTTGGGCGAGGGGCTATTCACTATTTCAGAATGAAGTCGATTTCACATGATTTCACTAATTTCATGAAGTCGATTTCACATGATTTCACTGATTTTATGAAGTCTTTAAGTAATTTCAAAACTGATCACGTGATTTCACGTGATTTCAAGTGATTTCAAGTGATTTCAAGTGATTTTAAGTGATTTCAAGTGAGTTCAAGTTATTTCACGTGGTGTCATATTGATTTCAAGTGATTTCATATTGATTTCAAGTAATTTCGTATTGAATTCAAGTGATTTAATATTGATTTCAATCACCTCAGAGCGATTTCATTCTGATTTTAAGTAATTTCACCGATACTTTCGTAGCGTCGATTTCGTGCAAATTCATGTGATTTCTCGTGATTTTACGTGATGTCACGTGATTTAAATTCCAATTTCATATTCAGACGAATGCATAGCTCCTCAGGATTGGGGGACATTTTTTTTACCATCTTCATTACAAACATGCGTTGAAACTGAATATCCAAATCTAGAACTTTATTTATCGAATCAATAGATTCTTATAAATATTAAAAATTAAATCAAAAGATTTCATTTTTTCATCAAGTACAAGTGCTTCTTGGGATTTTTAACGCCGAGCGTAACGCTCCGGGGCCACGGAAAATTACGCCAAATGCTTAAATGCGAGTCACTCGAGCACTTTGTGGCTGCGTGCAGTTTAATTGCAGTTGCACCTTGGTTTCAGTATGACATTTATATACGTATATGAGCGGGGCAAGGTGGAACGTCGCAGTTGGCTCCTTTTTTCACTCGGAGCTCGAAACTCCTCAAGCGTTGACGCGAAGCCTGCTCGAGATTCCGTAATTTTATTTTATTTTTTTCACGTGCACACATATTAACATTTTTTTAACCACGCTGTTAGCGAATGGGAAATCTTAACGAGCCGTTTGAGCGTTTTACATACGTTTTTGCGACGTAAGATATTTTCCGTTGCGTTTTGACGCAATCTGTCGTCAAATGACGAGGAATTTTCGGACTTTTGTATATTTTCATATTCAATTATACGTATTTATCATTAGGACAGATGAAAGAAGAAAATAATATTTTTTTCACCCATGCAAGATTTTCGTGCTTTTCACCATATGCGTAGACAGCCGAAAAGTGACTCTTTTCTGACAGCTAAGGGCGAAAAAGAGCCCCTTTTTGGCTATCCACGCATATACTGAAAAGCACGAAAATCTCCTATGGGGAAAAAAAAGATCGTGTGCAACGCGGGCCAGAGATTCGTCTTTTGTCTCGCGTGGTTGCGGCCCTCGCTTCGCTCGTTGCGGCAAACTTCACGCTCGACAAAAAGAGTTATCTCTGGCCCTAAATGCACAAAATACTATTATGTTTATCTACGAGCAATACTTGAAAAAAAAATGAGATTCTGAAGAACACGCACATTTTTCTCTTATTTCCTTCTCAATGATTCCACTTTTTCGTTATTTTTATCGTATGATGCGCGCGGTTTGTTCTCTCCGTCTCTAATTGCACTATAAGCAGCTTGAGACAAAGGCTCAAAGGAGAAACATAGTCGAGAAAATGTGAAGTTCTGAATTATTTTCAGATGCAGGTGTATTTTGCCGCGGCTTTTCTAGCACTTTTCAGCTACTCTAGCATTTTCAAAAAATCGATATGTGCGTGGAAAATCCCTAAGTACTCGATTTTCGTATTCTAGTGCAACCCCTCTTCATTTGCAGCAAACTTTCTACAAACTTTAAACGCATTTGGCTCGGAACTACATTTTTCAAGTCGGCTGAACTCATTACTCAAATAAATTTCAACCGACTCATTTAAAATTTCAACTGTGCATTCCAAATAACGTTCTATAAAGCACTACGTATGATTTTTTCATTATATTCCATAGTTCCTTTTTTGTAAACAATTTTCTGACGATTTTCTCATGGCATTTTATACTTTTTGAATTAGAAATGCGCTATTTTTACAAAAAACATCATATCAAAAAAATCCTTTGTACTTCTATAGCTATTCTTATACAGAATCGAACAAATTTTGGTGACTCATCATGACTTAAAAATTATAGGAGCATGTTGGTTCGGCCGTTGACCTACCAGAAATAAAAACGTCATTGGAAAAACGCTGCACAATCACCATTTTGACATATATTGCGATGAAACAATTATTTTATATTGCCAATTAGATGTATAATAAATCACTTTTTTTTTTGTAAATTCGATTTATTTTATGATTTCGCTGAAAAAAATCACGAAATATGCCCTTTTTGGTCCTATAGAATGGCCTAGGGCGTTCAATGAGAGGGAAATCTTTACTCGCGAAGATCTGACAGCAAACAACAAAAAATCGAACTAAATGTTCAAGTCTTTCGAATATTTTTTCGCGGCCGTTGACAATATTTTTTAATGGCGAGAATTGAAGAGTTATTGGGGAAACAATGTTCTTGAGAGTGAGAAATGATCTGTTTAAACGACTTTCAAAATTTAAAATTTAAAAAAAAACATAGGAATAAAAACTTTTTTATTTTTTCCACTTTATCGAAAAAAACTAAAATCATAATTTTTCTGCATTGAGAAAATGGAAATTTGGCAAAACAATGAGAGTAAAATTTTTTTAAACCTAATAACACACTCGATTTTGGTACAAATTTTACAGGATGTCTGTCATTGGGTAAAGAGTCTGCAAAAAAAAATTCAGAATGGTACCTGCAATGGTTACGATGAAAAAAAATAAAAACCCTGCGAAATCTGTATGCGGTTATGAGATTTCGCAGGGATTTTATTTTTTTTTCATCGTAACTATTGCAGGTGCCATTCTAAATTTTTTTTCGCAGACTCTTTACCCAATGACAGACATCCTGTAAAATTTGTATCGAAATCGAAAGTGTGTTATTATGTTTTAAAAAAATGTATTCTCATTTTTTTGCCAAATTTCAATTTTCTCGATGCAGAAAAATTATGATTCTAATTTTTTTCGATAAAGTGGAAAAAATAAAAAAGTTTTTATTCCTATGTGTTCTTTGTTTGATGAATATTTTTTGAGATACAGCGTTCGTAATGAAAAATTGAAAATCTTGAACGGACGCCGAAAAAAATCTTTAAAAATTCACAGACGTTCCTTTTGACTAATATTTCAAACTGGCAGATTTTGAAAAAAATTGGAGACGGTGAAAAGAAAAGTGGCCCGGTTGAAAAAGAACTCCTCATATAAGGCTTCGGGAGCCCAGTAATGTGATTTTTCGCTCAAAAATCTTTGAGAAAGCCGCACTACCGGCGACACATCTACCGAATAATAGATTACCAGACTCCTGTCCAGAGCTGGGCAGTACTTGAAGTACCCTGGAAGTACTTGAAGTACTTGCGACGTACTTGCAGTACTTAAAAGTACTTCAAGTATTGTACTTAAATAGTCAAGTACTTGGCCTGCACTTCAAGTATTGTACTTAAAATTTCAAATACTTTTCTGTAGTTCAAGTTCTTTTTTAAGTACAAGTATCAAATACTTTTGAATGAGTTTTGCTGATGATGGTTGCATGTACAATAAGCCTTTGAATATGTAATTGAAAATAATATTTCCTGACGTATGGCCACAAATGTCGCCTAAGACAGTTTTTTGAAGACGAACACAAGGTTAGAGTAGTTTTAACAATCCATGCATTTAAAATCGAATGAGGATTTTCCAATGAGGATTGACTTCCCCATTTGCAATGGAATGGGGATTATCCTATGGGGATTCAATGAAGAAAATCCCCATAGGCAATTCGGCATTCATCTCCATTGGTTTTTGTAGGCAATGGGGAATGAATGGCGATAATCAATTGAGATTCTTTCATATAGTAAAAAACTCCATTCGTCACCATTGAAAAATCGCAATTCATTTCCCATTGCCAAAATAACCAATGGAGATGAATGCCGAATTGCCCAAGGACATTTTCGCCATTGAATTTCCAATTTGAAATCGAATAGGGATTTTCCAATGAGGATTGACTTCCCCATTTCAAACGGAATAGGGATTATCCCATGGGCATCAGTCGGCAAGAACTCCTTGCATGGATTTTTTGGACACCGACTTCTGCTAATATTCCGTGCTCACACTCGTCTAGATAAGCATACTCTTCGCATAATCCGTATGGGAGTTCAGCGGGTTGCCGTCCTGCGACATCTCGCGCCAAGTCTCGGAACTAACGCGACGCAGTTTCCAATGGACATCTTTGGGTAATGCTGATCATTCAGTTCATCCACATTTACTTCCCAATGGACATCATTGGGTAAAGCTGATCATTTCGTTCATCAGCATTTGCCTTCCAATGGACACCATTGGGCAGTGCTGATGGCTCGGTCCATCAGCATTTGCTTTCCAATGGGCGTCATTGAATAACGGTGATCATTCAGTTCATCCGCATTTGCTGTCCAATGGACGTCATTGGGCGATGGTGACTTTTAAATGGATATCCATTCACTGATCAATGGTCGTTCCTATACGCCATTGAAAAATGCGGAAATCTTAATGGGTCCCCATTCATTGTCCAATGGAGTCGTATGAGGACCATTGGTTGCCATTGGCGATTCAATGGAGTTTTTTACTACGGATTGCAAGATATACCTGAAAACTTGAAAAGTACTTGATACTTGGTACTTGATTTTTCAAGTACATGTACTTCAAATACTTTAAATCGTAAGTACTGCAAGCAATAAGTACTTCAAGTATTGCCGTTACTTCATACTTCAACTTCACGTACTTACGGTACTTTGTACTTTGAACTTTATCACGCTATAACCTCTATTATTAGGTAGGAATTTGATATTTTGCAGTTTTTATTCGATGATTTGATATAGATTGATTCTAATAAATTAGTTATTTGGTGAAGTTATCAAAACGCACTTCTTCGGCTAAGATGTTATACAGTAGAGTTATCATTTGGTACAGATGGTTGACTTTTACCAAGGTCTCGGAATTTCCGGTAGAGTTGCGAATGTGTCAAGCTTTTATCAATAGACTTGGTAAAAGGACGCAGTAGACAGAATGAAAGAAAAAAGTTTTGGCCCTGTCAGCTGTGCAAGGGGAATGCAAGTTTCGTAATACATAAATCACACGTTGGTGGCTTCGCGTCGAGCGGTGGTTTCGCGTTGGGGTAGGTCAGTCTCGACGTTCGGTGAGCCTCAACGATGCACAAGCACACACACAGACACACAGATACATACACACACACACACGCGCATACACAGAGGTTGAGCTTACTCGCATCTGAGGGGCTGAAAGTTTAAGGGTGCAGAGGGAGCTATTTTATACAATATATATATATATAAAATCACCCTTCTAACTGGCAAAGCTCTCTCTCCCTCTCTCTCTCTCTCTCTCTCTCTCTTTCGCAGAGTAGAGAGGGAGGGAGGAGAAGCACCAGAACCACACTTTGCCGACCCGAGACACGCAAATTTAGGGTGGGTCGTTGTCCACACGAGACCTCTGGGTTCACGAGCACCCCTTTCACCCTTCATCCCTTCCTTTACACCCTCCTCCTTCTCTTGCCCTAATCTGTCGTCTCGTCGACGTCGTCGTCGTCGTCGTCAGCACCCTCGCTCACGCACCTGTCTCCCCTTCCACTTTCATATGTATATGCATACGAGTCTACGTACGTACTCGAAAGTACACTTCACGTAATTCATGTGTTTTTCGTCGACGGTGCATTTTCAATGTGTAGAAATTTTTTTTTTTTTCAAGCCCAAATTTTATTTTCTCACATTTATAATCGCAACGTCACCGTTTGATGTGTAATTTCATGTACTTTTTTCACACGTACGAGCGAAGGAAAATTTTTGAAAATATTGCATGAATAACGAGAATGTACACCCCCGCTCAAAAGTTTGGATACACCTGCCGATATTTCTTGCCGCACTAAAAGTGCATAACTCCGTAAAAAAAAAATGATAATCGAATTTTAAAAAAAGCGTTTTAATGGGAAGGAATTCAGCTTTGTTTTCCTTATTTTTAATTTGTTTTGCGATTTTCTTTCGACCTGGTATGCATTTTTGAAAGTGACCGTTTTTCAGCATTTTTTCGACCATCGCAAATCGGGCGCATAACTTAAGGACATTTTTTTAAACTTTTTTATCTACGATACATTTGAAAGGGTTAGAAGCCGCTCCATTTTCACTTTTTAAAGATTTTCGCATGGTTTTGTCACGCAAAGTTATTTCACTTTTGGCTAAAAAAGGCAAATTTTGAAAGATGACAAAGTAGCGTAGGTATACACGGAATCGCCTGGAGTTATTTCAGAATTTTCCCATGCAATTTTTTTTTATAATTATTTTCGCTCCAGCGAAAAATTTCATCTTTTTGAAATTTCCGTACTCCGTGATAAAATAAAAATCTGGAAAAATTTAGCAACATTCAGCATACTCTAAGCAACAATTATCAATAATAATATTGCCCAAAAGTCATCAACAAATTGTTGAAACAAATGTTTAAACAATTTATTAAACAATGATAAACAATCATCAATAATTATTATTGATCATTGTTGTTTATAGCATGCCAAATATTGCTGAATTTTTTCAGATTTTTATTTCATCATGTAGTACAGAAATTTCAAACAGATGAAATTTTTCACTGGAGCAAAAATATAGTAAAGAAAAAAAATTTTATGGGAAAATTCTGAAATAATTCCAGCCGATTCCGTGTATACCTACGCTACTTTTTTCATGTTTGACATTTTCTCCTAAACCCTATAGTCTTTGAGTTACGTTGCGTCTTTCAAAAGTTGTCTTTTTTAGCCAAAAGCAAAATATAACTTTGCGAGAAAAAATCGTACGGAAATATTTAGAGAATGAAAATGGAGCGGCTTCTAACCCTTTCACATGTATCATAGACATAAAAGACAGAAAAAAATGTCGAAGTTATGCGCCCGATTTGCGATGGTCGAAAAAATGCCGAAAAACGGTCACTTTCAAAAAAGCACACCAGGTCCTTCTCGTCAAAACGATTTAAAAAAAATTCGATTATCATTTTTTTTTACGGAATTATGCAATTTTTAGTGCGGCAAGAAATATCGACAGGTGTATCCAAACTTTTTAGCGGGGGTGTATGTGTGGGAGAAGTTAGTTCATTTGCATCGAAAGTGGAAAGAGAGTCCGTAGCAATACCAAAGAGAGAAGGAGACCGAGAAGTTTGCGAAAAACTAGCCAGAGTCATTTCAATTTATTTTGCGGCTCCGTCCATAATGCAGCTGTCAGAGGAGAGTGTTCGTCGAACTGTATAATGGTCGAAGAGCGATCGTTATCTCATTTCGGAAAGAGAAATTACAGGAGAGTCGATTAGCGTGCGCGCCTGTGTTTTACTCGCCGAAGGGGTTGGAAAATTCTCACCCTTCTCCGTCATGAATATATGTACGGTACACGGGCTTTCGTGGAAAAAAATGGAGTTATCGAGACAATGGGGAGGTACGTGAGAGGGGTCGGTGCCCGATGGAAAACCATGGGGAAAATAGAAAAATCGGCGGCACAGAGGGGTAAGAGAGTAAAAAAAAAAGAATAGCGTATGGATGGCAGGAGGCTAGCTCGGAGAAACTCAAACCTCACCCTCATCCACTCCGTATGGTCGCAAAGAACCCGGAAGTAAACACGGAGAACCTATAACGGGATCGGCGTGAATGGGTTTCAAATCAGGCGCATGACTATCCTCCCCCGCATGCGAGACAAGCTTAAAGAGAGAAAAAAAACCTGACAGTAGGGAAAAAAGCTGCAACCGGGAGCAAATAGGAAAGCAACGAGAAAGAAAGGGGTACGGGAGCGATATATAGATGGAGGGACGAGTCTCGGTTCAGAAATATCGAGGATGCGAGCATTTAATCCAACGAGAAGTCTCGGCATTGCTCGCTCTTGCGTTCTCCAGTTCGCTGGCGCAAAATCCATAACATTCATACGCTCTCGCAATTTCGATCGCAGAGAAAAAAAAAATTCGTAAGAATTTATTCGACAAACATGAAAAGTGGTTGGTTAGGACGGAAATAGCCTGAAATGAAAGCGGAGAGTGCTTGAGGAAGGAAATGTAGGCTGAATACGTAAAAATTTCTGGCATATCAACGAGAGGTCGACAGAAAGGTTAATTATTTGCTACATCCCTTGCCCGTGAGAGAAGCGGTAGCCATTTTACATGAATGGAAAATTAATTTTTTTAAATGATTTGTGCCCGGTTCAGAGAGAAATCAGAGTAAATTAAGGTGAATTTGAATGAGAGAGTCGCAGGAAAAATTTATCACAATCAGTTTCCGAAGATAAATAGAATTTATACATAATTTTTCTGTAATCTAATTAATGAAATCTATCACTGAGAGAAAAAATTACTAGAACCAATGAAATAAAGTTTTGAAGGCAAAAAAACATTTTTTTCATTATTTGCCAAAACATATTAGATTGGTTCCCTTATATATTTACTTGGTTCATTTTTGTCAGTCAATTCCATAAATTTCTGTTTCAATAAACGAATTTACTTGAATCTAACAATATGTAATCAATTATATGTAATATGTTGTTTTATCATGCAAAACATGCATGTCTTTTAATACAGGAAGCACTGAGAAAAAAAATTTGTTGAATCAACAAATTAGTTAGTCCAATCAACAGGAAAAATGATTGAGTCAATCAAATGCGTGTTTATTAATTGTTTCTAAACATTTTATAAAAAATATATAGCCCTTGCTAATTAATTTAATATGCATAGTTTAGTGACCCCAAAAAAAGATAAATAAAAAAAAAGACAAATCTGCGCCAATTCTCCGATCTAATTCCTCTGTCCGACCAAGATTCGAACCCTCGACCCTACCTACCATCATACCTATCCTACCTAACTACCTGACACGCCACCTATTACGCTATCGTCTACTACTATGTACTTGAAAAAAGTTAGGAGTTATGAAGATTCGAATATAAGAAAAGATTTAAAAAACCAGTTTTTTAATTTTTAACAACTTATGTATAGTATAGAAATGATAGTTCTTTGCTTGAAGGAATTAAAAAATTCATCATTTCAAACAAATATTTTATTGGAATAAAATAATGTGTTATTTATTTTACTACAGCTTCTTTTCAAATAATCACATTCAATTTTATATCTAATAAATATTAAAAATACTACACAAATATTTTTAGAAGTAAAATAATGATGAATTTATTGCAAAGAAATAATTTTGATCCAAAAAAATAATTTAATATTGATGTTATTTTTCAGATTCAAATAATCTCATGTTTGTGATGCGATAAATCTAATTAATCCAATGAATGCAAATTTATTAAAATCTATTTAAATAAAGATATTTTTAGAAGTAAAATAATGATGAATTTATTGCAAAGAAATAATTTTGTTCGAAAAAAATAATTTCGTATTGAAGTCATTTTTTAAATCCAAATAATTTCATGTTTATGACGCCATAAATAATTTTATTCAAAAAAAATAATTTCGTATTGAAGTCGTTTCTTAGATTCAAATATTCATCATTTTAGATTCAAATAATCTAATGTTTATGATGCGATAGATGTAATTAATCTAATGAATACAAATTCAATCAAATCTATTTAAATTAAACAAAATTGAAGTAAAATAATAATGACTTAATTGCAAGAAAATAATTTTTTCGAAAAAAATTATTTTGTATTGAATTCGTTTTTTAAATTCAAATAATCCCATGTTTATGATGCGATAATAGTGCATTACGATACGAGTGCGTTGAAACTTTTTCTGACGAGTGTGAGTTTGCAGCATGAGCCGATCCGTAGTAAAAAACTCCATTCGTCGCCATTGAAAAATCCCCATTCATTCCCCATTGCCAAAATAACCAATGGAGATGAATGCCGAATTGCCTAAGGGGATTTTCGCCATTGAATTCCCCATTTGAAACGAAATGGGGATTATCTGATGGGGATCGAATGGAGACAATCCCCTTAGGCAATTCGGCATTCATCCCCATTGGTTAATTTGGCAATGGGGAATGAATGGGGATTTTTCAATGGCGACGAATGGAGTTTTTACTATACGAAAGAATCTCCATTGCTGTTCACCACTGATTCCCCATTGCCCACACAACTAATGGATATGAATGCCGAATTTTATAAGGACATTTTCGCCATTGAATTTCCCATTTGAAACGGAATGGGGATTATCCCATGGGGATTCAATGGAGACAATCTCCCTAGTTAATTCGCCATTCACCTCCATTGGTTTTTGTGGGCAATGGGGAATAAATGGGATCATCAATGGAGATTCTTTCATATGACTGCGATATACACATGGAATTACGCATTAAATAATCAAATGATGTAAATAATACATCACATTCAAATGATGTAAATAATAAATGAAGTTATCAGTAAGTAAGGTTAATCATAATGCTAATATTAGCATAACGACCAATAATTATATTGATACATCACATACATCACATTCAAATGATGTAAATAATAAATGAAGTTATCAGTAAGTAAGGTTAATCATAATGCTAATATTAGCATAACGACCAATAATTATATACGCATTATATATATTATTACATTTAATAGAAATTATTGAAGCTCAGAATTGAGAAAATAGATTGTAAGTGTATTCAGATGACGATTGATAATAAAAGTATATACGTTTCTCCTCTCACAAATCGGGTTGAGAAGGACTGATAAAATTATGTGTATATGTTAAAAATAAACGGTTTTAAAAATCATTTATCCCAAACGTACGCGTACTTGATGAGCAGTTTATAATATATTTTTTTAAAATTACTTTCGAATAATTTCCGAGCTTATGCTAATATTAATTGACCATCGATATAATCATTAGCATTTCTTACAATTGAAGAAAATATTTGGTTCATATATGAGAATCAGCGACATCTACTCTTACTTAATTTTATTAATTCACCGCCGTTTGAGAAATATTGCATTCGGAAAAATTCTCATCGATCGATGGGTTCAATTGTTCAGCATTGAACCTCAAATATGAATTGCAACATCGTTAACGAATGCTGCTCATCATTCGATCAGTAATCAATGAAGTGACATTATTGATAAATGTTGATCATTGTATAATTCGTAGTTACTTATTATTCAATGGGTATCCTTGGTAAATGCTGATCATTTCATCGTTAGCCGCATTTGGGTTCCAATGAACATCTGTGGGAAATGCTGATCTTTCAGTTCATCCGCATTGACTTTCCAATGGACATCATTGGGTAAAGCGGATCATTTCGTTCATCAGCATTTACCTTCCCATGGACACCAATGGGCAATGCTGATCGCTCGATACATCCGCATTGGCTTTCCAATGAGCATCATTGAGTAATGATGATCATTCGATTCATCCGCATTGGCTTTCCAATGAGCATCATTGAGTAATGATGATCGTTCGATTCATCCGCATTGGCTTTCCAATGAGCATCATTGAGTAATGATGATCATTCGATTCATCCGCATTGGCTTTCCAATGAGCATCATTGAGTAATGATGATTTTCTTGGTTCAACAAATAAATAATCGAATTAATACTTTCATTTAATAAATAAATTCATTTTCTCAAACTCAGTAATTTCTTCTCTCAGTAAATGAATGGAAACGAATTAGTCGATATTGTTTAGGACATCCAAAATAGAGGCTTCTAAACAGATTTGTTTGTTCGTTCATTTTCACACAATAAATTATTCCTTCAACACCTCCCTCTTTAAATCATAATTTTTAGTTCATTGGAAAACTTTGAAAAAAAAGAACCTGTCGGAAAAAATCTGTAACAGTCGAATTTCGTCTTCGTATAAGGAATTGATAATAACGAAAAGCTGTAGAATAACGTTAATGGAGTACGTGAAGTTAAATAGAATTTTTACATACTTTTTTTCTAGTCTAATTAATGGAAATTAATAAACGGAAAAAAGTTACTCAATATACTTTAATGCATCGAAAATAGAGGCTTCTAAACTAAACAGATTTTTGTGTTCATTCATTTTCATATAATAAACTATTCCTTCAACACCTCCCTCTTTATATCATTATTTGATTCATTAGAAAACTTTGAAAAAAAGAACCTGTCGGTAAATTCTGAAACAGGCGAAATTTTTCTTCGTGCAAAAAAATTGAAAAGAACGTACAGCTTTAGAACAACGTCAAGGGAGTACGTGAAGGTAGAGTTCTTATATAATTTTTCTGAAGTTTAATTAATGGAAATTAATGAATGGAAAAAAAAAATAGTCAATATAATTCAGGGCATCCAAAATAGAGGCGTCTAAACAGATTTTTTCGTTCATTCATTTTAACATAATAAATTATTCCCTCAACACCTCCCTTTTTAAATCACATTTTAGTTCATTAGGAAATATTGAGAAAGACCTATTGGGAAATCCCTGAGACAGGCGAATTTTTTTTTTCCTGCAGAAACACTGAAAATAACGGAGAGCTGTAGAATAATGTCAATGGAGTACGTGAACTTAAGAGGGGTTAGGGGCCGATCGAAAAATGAGAAAGGAAGAATCGTGCGTAGGGCAAAATCCCCATCGGGTATTAGCAGAAAGGAGTAAGAGAAAGGGAGAACGGAGAGAGATAGCTTTGGATACACATTTATTCTGTGATCCGTTGAATAAACGAGAGAGCGATGAACGGATGAGTGAGGCGAGCGGAAGCCTCGAAGGGAACGCATATGCACACGATTAAAACGTACCCTCGTTACGTACATACATGTATGCGCACCCTTATCCATTCTCCAAGCGATTCCTTTTTCCAACCCCCCTCCCCTCTTTGCCCTTGCATCTGGGCATCCCTAACAACCGCTCTTTTTTCTCCGTTTTTTTTTGCAATCGTTCGCTTTTTTTTTTACCGCCGATACGAAGGCCCCTTGTCGAAGGGGGCCCCGAGCAACTGACCAGTGCGTGGTCCAATCACAATGGCGGGTACTCCCCGCGCGTTATAAACGCGTATAATGCGTAGAAAAATTTCCCGACCGATGAGAGGCTCTCGTGTTTTCCACTCACATTTATTATTGGCCCCTTTTTGTCCAGGACTCATCCACCTGATTCACCATTGCATTCGATCACGCATTGAAAATACGAGGATAACAAAAACATTTTCATCCCCACCGCTCGTATATAACGGAATGAATTTTGCTACCCCCGAGCGCGTTACAATAATAGTTTTTTTTCTCGTTCGAAGGAGAATACAAAATTTGCAAATTCATGCTCAATTTTGCAGCACCCTGATATTATCCCGATTCGGTTATCGTGGGTCGCTGGAGACCCGAGCAATTTTTCTTCTCTTCCATTTCTCTCGAGAGGTACATGTGTACGTTTTTCTCAAGAGTACTTTTATAGCGAAAAATAAAATATTTGTTAACATTTTTTTGCAATCTTCATGGTGTGCCCTTACAGTAGAAGTATCCAAGAGTGTTAAGGAATTTTGTCAAATTTTTTCATTACAAATTACGTATTCTAACGGGCCTTGGGTCACCAGCGACCCACGATAACCTGACAAGGTGTTGAAAAACATAACCTGATCGGGTTAATTTATAAGTGTATAAGAGAGTGAGTGTAGGGGCGATGATTGAGACAGTATTCTGGTCTAGATTTTGAAAAAATCAATTTTCTTCTGCATATTCTTAAAGCTTAGACCTTTAAGAATATATCCTCGAGAGGAAATTTCTTAATTCCAATAATTTACGGAGTTATAGCAAGAAGATCAAGTATAGAGGATGGAATGATGAAGTGCATGAAACTGTCGCAAGCAAAATAGCGTAGGAGCGATGATGCGAAATCGTCGCACTCAAAACTTCGATCATCCCTTAGTAAAAAACTCCATTCATCGCCATTGAAAAATCCCCATTCATTCCCCATTGCCAAAATAACCAACGGAGATGAATGCCAAATTGCCTAAGGGGATTTTCGCCATTGAATTCCCCATTTGAAATCGAATGAGGATTTTCCAATGAGGATTGACTTCCCCATTTGAAACGGAATAGGGATTATCCCATGGGGATTCAATGAAGAAAATCCCCATAGGCAATTCGGCATTCATCTCCATTGGTTTTTGTAGGCAATGGGGAATGAATGGTGATAATCAATGGAGATTCTTTTATATAGTAAAAAACTCCATTCGTCACCATTAAAAAATCGCCATTCATTCCCCATTGCCAAAATAACCAATGGAGATGAATGCCCAATTGCCCAAGGACATTTTCGCCATTGAATTCCCCATTTGAAATCGAATAGGGGTTTTCCAATGAGGATTGACTTCCCCATTTCAGACGGAATAGGGATTATCCCATGGGCATCAGTCGGCAAGAAATCCTTGCATGGATTTTTTGGACACCGACTACTGCTAATATTCCGTGCTCACACTCGTCTAGATAAGCATACTCTTCGCATAATCCGAATGGGAGTTCAGCGGGTTGCCGTCCTGCGACATCTCGCGCCAAGTCTCGGAACTAACGCGACGCGGTTTCCAATGGACATCTTTGGGTAATGCTGATCATTCAGTTCATCCGCATTTACTTCCCAATGGACATCATTGAGTAAAGCTGATCATTTCGTTCATCAGCATTTGCCTTCCAATGGACACCATTGGGCAATGCTGATGGCTTGGTCCATCAACATGTGCTTTCCAATAGGCATCATTGAGTAATGGTGATCATTCGGTTCATCCGCATTTGCTGTCCAATGGACTTCATTGGGCAATGGTGACTTTTCAATGGATATCCATTCACTGATCAATGGTCGTTCCTGTACGCCATTGAAAAATGCGGAAATCTCAATGGGTCCCCATTCATTGTCCAATGGAGTCGTATGAGGACCATTGGTTGCCATTGGCGATTCAATGGAGTTTTTTACTACGGGATGAGTCAGAGAGGAAGAAAAAGAGAGGATCATTCCCTTTTTTTTGTTATAAAAACGTGTAATTTTCTCTATTAATCATACAATTAAATGGAATCATAAGTTGTCAACTGTCATTAATACATGATAGGCCGGTAGTGAAAAAACTCCATTGAATCGCCAATGGCGACCAATGGTCCTCACACGATTCCAATGGACAATGAATAGGGACCCATTGGGATTTCCGCATTTGCCAATGGCATATAGGAATGACCATTGATCAGTGAATGGATATCCATTGAAAAGTCACCATTGTCCAATGACGTCCATTGGACAGCAAATGCGGATGAACCGAATGATCATCATTACTCAACGATGCCCATTGGAAAGCAAATGCGGATAGATCGAGCGATCAGCATTGCCCAATAGTGACGAATAGAAGGCAATATTTAGGAATAATTGTTTTTTCTGCAACTTTGGATCTAAAATTGCAAAAAAAGCAATTATTCGTAAATATTATCATCATTTAATGGAGATGGATCTCAAAGAATTGTAAATAAATTTTTTTATAATTTTTAAAAATAATGACTATCGATTTTGTTGACGAAATTCTCAAAAAACCTAAACTCAAAGCCTGAATTGTCCCAAAATAGCTGAAACTGAATTCGAAAAATGAAAATGATCTGTAATTCAAAATCTATTGGTCCGAACTAGTTCAAACTCCAAAGAAATATAGATTTTTTATCGTGAAAATTCAATGTTTTTTCAGATTTTTAAAAAATGCGGTTTTTCAGTTATTCTTGATTTTCGAAAGAACGTAGTTTTACGACTGTGCCGTCATAAAGGCACCAAATGAGGTTACTTTGTGTTCATTTTGAAGGGTTTTGAGTACAGTTTTGATTTCTCGAATTCCAAAATCCGGCGGAGTTATACACAAAAGCAAAAAAGTTGTTTTACGAATTTTTGAAAGTACGCAATTTTCAAAATATCATAACTTGTACGAATAATTTTATTTTGGGCTAGCGATTTACCAGGAATGTTTTCTTATGATAGAAAATACAGGCAAATACCGAGAGTATGATCGGAGACATCGATTTTCTTAACCTGCTGGTTTCACGTGGAATCACTCACTCATTATTTAATTATTATCATTATTTATTATTTTTTGATTATTATCATTATTTATTATTATTATTTATTATTTAATTATTATTTACATTATCACATTTATCCCGCGAGAACAAGCGATCGTGCGCCTGTCACATGTTCGTAATGGAGGCAGAGGATTATTATTATTGTCACCACGAACCGCGTCGCGTTAGTTCCGAGACTTGGCGCGAGATGTCGCAGGACGGCAACCGCTGAACTCCCATACGGATTATGCGAAGAGTATGCTTATCTAGATGGGTGTGAGCACGGAATATTAGCAGAAGTTGGTGTCGAAAAAATCCATGCAAGGAGTTCTTACCGGCTAATGTAGTTGTACTTATTTATTTAATTCTCGTAGGGAATTTCCGTTCACTTGGAAACTAATGTTCTCTTCGATAATTGCCGAAAGGAGTGTGACTCCAAGAAAGGGTAGCCTCGAAATAAAATGCCTACATCGAAAAAGGGGTCTCTCGTAAGATATAATTGATCAAAAATCTCCATTGATAATTGCCATTCATTCCCCATTGCCCACGAAAACCGATGGAGATGAATGGCGAATTGCATAGGGAGATTTTTTCCATTGAATCCTCATTGGATGATCCTCATTCCGTTTCAAATGGGGAAGTCAATCATCATTGGAAAATTCCCATTCGATTTCAAATGGAGAATTCAATGGCGAAAATGTCCTTAGGCAATTCGCCATTCATCTCCATTAGTTATTTTGGCAATGGGGAATGAATGGTGATTCTTCAATCGCAACGAATGGAGTTTTTTACTACGGGGGAATTCAATTGTTTCAATTGTAATTAAACAATAAATTTATTAATCCGAAAGAGCTCACAATAATTTTTTCTGAAAATAAACGATGAATCATATTCCTCAATATTCGTCCCTAATTACACGGCAGTGTCTCCAATATTTTTCTTCCAGTGTTTCATTCGCAGGATCGGGGGGATTTCAGAAGAATAGGAAAGACTTTTTTACGCTCGTGGTGAAAGGGTAAAATATACGAGAAGAGATTGATGGAGCTGTGGGAGCAGTAGAGCGGGAAATGAGAAGTAAGGAAAAAGGTGAAATAGGGGTTGTTCAGGAAGCTGAGCGAAGAAGGGTGGCAATAAGAGGCATAGGGAGAAGAAACGAGGACTAAAGAGGAAAAAAGCGTAAATAAAGTTACCTCAGCGAACCCGGCAATCAAGTCAATCAGGCGAATCATTAATTAGAAACTGCTTGAGGATTGCGCTCCCTCCTATCACGAGCTATGTATATAGCAAACCATTCCCATTCCTTCTGCGAGTTAACGACGAAATTGAAGAATGAGAGCAAACGAATGAATGAGCAAAGGAGATACAAAGGTGAGGGAATCGAGGGTATAATATCTGCAAGTGTTACAAATGATCGATTTTTCGTATCCCATCTTAAGGTAGTCCTTGCGATACAGTTAAGTCCATGAAGTAGTAAGATTTCAAAATTTCTACACGTTCTTGATTTTAGCGAACTTTTAAAGATATTAGTCGACGAATAATAATTTATTTACTTACATTAAACCACTCGATTTATATTGAATAATTCCCATGATGTTGAATGCATTGACATTGAATGTTGTTGATAGTGATGCCGCGAGACGAGATGAGACGAGACTTGGACGAGACGAGACTCTCGCCGAGACTCTCGTTGAAACTTTCGAGATATCAAATCAACAAAAGTCTAATTATTTTCAACGTTATTTCATTGCTGTTATTCTTTTTCATTTCCATCTTACCATGTAACCAAACAAAACCAGAGCCTTGGTGCAATTATTCGTTAGTTTCAGAAAAAGCAGGCAAATAATTCACTGCTATCTCACGATTACGCGAATCCGTTGTTCGTCGACTTACTATCGACTGGAAATTTATTACTTGAGGGTTTTGAGGGTCGATGATTACGAATCTGTAACCAAAATTTAGAAATTCAAGATGGCGGATCCAATATGGTGGGTGGGTCGACTAACCAATATTTCGTTAGTCGACTAACCAATATTTCGAACGGCCGAAATCCCGAATCTTACGATTAAGGGCGTTAGAATAACGAAGCGCCGAAATCCCGATCGCCAGAAAAGAGAAAGTCGAGCGAGCCGCCCTATGCGTAAGAGAGAGAGGAGGCGCATCTCTCTCTCTCTTACGCATGGGGCGGCTCTCTCCGCTTTCGCTTTTCTGGCGTTCGGGATTTCGGCGCTTCGTTATTCGAACGCTCGTAATCGTGAAATTCGGGATTTCGGCCGTTCGAAATATTGGTTAGTCGACTTTTCGACCCCCACCCGCGAATTTCCACTGCAAATTCAGAAATTCAAGATGGCGAATACAATATGACATACCAAAAAAGAAAAAACTTGCAAATCGTAAATTTGCACATCGCTTCCTCAGTATTTTTTCTCATTTACAAATCCTCCTCCATGATGAGCAAATCGCTTTCACAGTTTTGGCTTTCTCATAGAGGAAGCTTTGTAAATACGAAAAAATACTCTGGACATTATGTGCAAATTTTCAATTTGCAAGTTTTTTTACTATCTCTGGTTATCGAAGTAATAGCACTGTAGCTTTATATCGTAAAAATTTTAATCAAAGTTTTTTTGAAAATTTCCAGATTGCATAAAATTTGCACAGCTCAAGCGATTTTTGCAAAATTGAATATCAAGTAAGTTCTTTCGTTGAACTATCTTTTGAGCCTGATATCGCGAAATATGTGCAAGTTGGAACTATCGCGCGCTTTTTGCGAAAAATTTAAAATTTTATAAATTGCGAACCACATGAGCGATTTTTCGAATTCAATACCAACAATCTTTATCACTCAAACCATCGGTATATTTTTTTTAAAGCTGATATATCGCAAAATTTATGGACGCTAGAGCAACCACGCCCTTTTTTGAAAATTTAAAAGTTGCATAAAATTCGCACACGCCAATGAATTTTTGCAAAATTCGTAGAAAACAAAGTGACTGTGGAGCTCAGCTTATGTGTAAAATTTCGGCTCGCTAGTCCAATGTGGTCTTTAAATATAGCTGTACGAATTTTTCAAAGCAGGCACACACATACGGACATTTTTTTGAAATATGATTTCTCGATGATTTAGGACATTCAAACATACTGACATGAAAATTTCGAAAAAAAAATTTTTCACGAAAACAAAGCTTCCTCTATGATGAAGCAAAATAGTCGTTTGGTCACCAAATGACATTACATTTTCCATTTTTTAATGACTGTATTTTTCGTCCTCTTAAATTTTAAAATTTGCAGTGCAAATTCGTAATCAGTGACCCCAAAAACTCTTGGATACCAACTTACACTCTCATCAAGCGATTTTTTGCAATTTTAGTCCGCCATCTTGAATTTATAAATTTTGAGTGCAGATTCATAATCAGCGTTTCTCAAAACCATAAGTATAAAATTCAAAATTGATAGTAAGTTGCGAATAATGGAATTACGTAATCGTGAGATAGCACGCGAATTATCTGAATTTTTTTTCTGCAAATAATGAATACTAGCGCCAAGGCTCTCGTTTTGTTTCGAAATAAAGTAAGATGAAACAAAAAAAAAAAAGAGTAACAGCAATGAAATAGCGTTGGAATGATTTGACGTTCGTTTTTTTGCTGAATATCGAAAATTTTGACGAGAGTCTCGACGAGACTAGCAAAGTCTGGTCTCGTCTCGCCGGCATAGTTAATTGTTGAATGGATTATATTCATCAATACAATTACTTTTATCCTTAAACGTGAATTTTTTAGAACACAATTCTCAGGGAATGAATGCATGCTAATCTTGAATTATATATCTCGTTGAAATAAGATTTAAAAAAAAAATAGAAGGAATTGTCTCAGGACACTTGAGGGTGAAGCAATAGGGTTCATTGGCCTCTTGACGATAAATAATAGCGTCCAATTATCACTTCTCCGACATTAAGAGATGAAGTAGATATGGAAAAAATGGAAGGAGATGGAAATAAGAAGGAAAGACTGAGAGAAGAACTGTCGCTATGGAGGGGAAGCATTGAAACGTATTTCACCCCTCATCCATCTGTGATATGCTTAGGCATACTAATTACGTGACTGAGGGAGTTGGCTCCCTCCCCAGCCCAGTCACGAGGGGGAGTGATGGAAGAAAATTTATCCACACACATTTTTAGTGTATACATTAGGGTGGTTGTTATTTAGGGCTTGGGAGATTTTTTTATCAGACGCCCCCCAAATCGACTCCAAATAATTCAAAAACAATACCCTAATTTTTTCAGATTTTTATCTAGACTCTAACCCCACCCAAAATGAGGTTCGATTTCCCCATTTGAAATACACGTGTTTTGGCCATATGCTCAGCCTATATTTTATTCTGTGTGTAAAAATTTTTCGAAAAATCTGTAACGGCGAGATTTTAGTGTTCATCGATGCTTCTATTGGAGGAAAAATTGACATTGTCATGCGGGTAAATCTACACGAATTGCACACCCTTTAATCTGATTTTTTTTTTTCAATTCAATAAAACATGGTGTCCATATGTCAAAATGATGAATGTTTCATAATTTTCCTCTTCTTAAGGTCACGTAGGATAGTGAGGTAGGACATTTTATACCAATTTTCAGTCAGTCGACCTTCCTAATTTTCGTATGGGGCATTCCATACCAAGTCGACCTGAGTGTGACCCTCGACCTTGATGATTTCGTTCACGACTTTTTATATGATTCTTCCAACTCAAAATAACATTCAGAATTTTTTTCAGATTATTAAAGCCGAATTTGAGTACGTTATGATTTTTTGAACATTTTTTTTCGAAAACCTTGAGGGCTGTAATTTAAAAATCTGAAAAAATTATCAAAAATCCGGTGTCAAAAATGAAAATTCTTGACCCAAACTTCATGATGTCCAGGATTTCCCTTCCACCTCGATTTTAGGTTTTTATGAAGAAAACGTAAAAAAAATAGATGCAGAAATTTATCTACCGTGAAAAGTGAGTTGAATATTTTTATCGTTAACCAACAATGTCCAAAAACAGTTGGTTAATTTCTGCATCTATTTTTTTACGTTTTCTTTATAAAAACCTAAAATCGAGGTGGAAGCGAAAGCCTGGACATCATGAATTTTGGGTCAAAAATGTCCCTTTTTGACACCGGATTTTTAATAATTTTTTCAGATTTTTAAATAACGGCCCTCGAGGTTTTCGAAAAAAAATGTTCAAAAAATCATAACGTACTCAAATTTGATTTTTAAAAATCTGAAAAAATGCTGAATGCTATTTTGAGTTGGAAAACCCATATCAAAAATCGTAAACGAAATCAGCAAGGTCGAGAGTCACACTCAAGTCGACTTGCTATGGAATGCCCTATACGAAAATTGGCAAGGACGAATTACTAAAAATTGGTATAAAATTCGCTACCTTATGATCCTGCGTGACCTTAAGAAGAGGAAAATTATGAAACATTCATCATTTTCACATATAGATACCATATTTTGTTGAATTAAAAATTGAATCAGATTAAAGGGTGTGCATGACAATGTCAATTTTTCCTCAAATAGTACCATCGATGAAAACTAAAATTTCGCAGTTACAGATTTTTCGAAAAAATCTTACTCTCAGAATAAAATATAGGCTAAGCATATGTCTAAAACACGTGTATTTCAAATGGGAAAATCGACCCTCATTTGGGTGGGTTTAGAGTGTAGATAAAAATCTGAAAAAAATAGGGTATTGTTTTTGAATTATTTGGAGACGATTTGGGGGGCGTCTGATAAAAAATTCGTCCGACCCCTAAATAACAACCATCCTAGTATACATGTATTGTAATGTATGGGGTAATCCATGTCAACTCAACAGACGTTTGACTTTCACACTCTTGAATTTAGTTAAATATGGTTAGGTACTGCTTTTTATTAAGGGGGAACGCTACTGTGACGCTACAGAAAAATAGCTGATTGTCGGGAATTTTTTTTTGTAAGTAGGGACGATTGTTTGAGGATCAGACAAAAACATTTTATTTAGTATATATTCGACTATATTAATGCAAATTTTTAATTAAAAATATTAAAAATTGACAAAGTTATTACCACGAACGTAATGACATAATAAAAAGAGACTCCTCTTGGTGGCGGCGATACAGCAATGAAAAACCATCTAAAATCAAAAACCCAAAAATTTTGTTACTCTACAATACGTTGAGCGTAGCCTTTTGTTAAATAATTTTTTCACTCGAAAAATTAAAATGTTTTGAATACTCAATTTGAAAAACATAAAATGAATTCATTATCGTAGTAATTCAAGCATTTATACAAATTCTATTATGCAACAAAGTATAATTGTAAATTATTACCAAGGATTATAAATATTATTAATGTTATTTACATAGTGTTAGCTCTATAGCCATAATTTTTAACGCAAAATTCTTGATAGAATAAAAAATCGCCTCGACGATTATCACAATCGGAACTGTTCAAACTTCGAACGAGTTTTCTCTACACACTGAGAAAACAGTTTATTTTTAGTGAAGAAATATATTTAGTTGGCACTTTAACTTGAATATTTCTTAACTGTTACAAAATTTGTTAGTCGTTAAGAAATATTTTGTATGTGTCAAGATAATGCATTAGTTGTTAAAGAATAATTAATTTCGCCATATTCATCATTTGTTAACAGTTAACAAATACTGGTACATTGTTTTCTCAGTGTAGCAAAAATGCGATACGATCATTTTTGAGCTACTAAATAATCTGTACCATGAGTTTTGGCTTCGTAAAATTTAATTGCCGCATTTGTCGATTCGAACGAGTGTAATGATGGGTTCGCTAACGTTTTTATATGCACGATCGTCAATCAGAGCGAGTCACTAGACTTCATAAATACTGACCTACGATATGATTCGGCTTTGGTAAAGCCTGTATATGGCGTCTTTCGTGGTATCTGCGATAATTTAGAGCGCAACCTAAATTAAAATGAGAGAAAAAGAGAGCGAAAGAAAGAGAAGAGGTTGGGTAGCGCGCGCGATGGAGAAAAAAGCGGGCGCGCGGAATCCGGGGCTGTCTTTGCGGCTGGCTAGGCTCACCGGGTTTCATAAGTGGCGGGCTCACGCACCCCGGAAACCCGGTAAAAGCTGTTACCAGAGTCGTCGGCCTGTGAACGTATACATATATGGTTCAAAACGCCAATTATGGACGTCGGATCCGGCCTCACCCCCTCAGATCTTTTCGCATTTTTTTTAGCTGAAATTCCTTATTGATAAACACATTCCCAAATTTTTTCAGATTTTTTCCCCTTTAACTTTCGCAGTTATTACATGGAGTATTCCGTCTAGTTTTACGATTTTCGTTTTATTCATTATGACCTGCCATCTTCCACCGCAATAAAAAAAATTTCAAAAAATAGGTTTTTTGCGTGAAAAAGTCTCAGCTTTTCAAAAAAAATATTGCTTTTTTGTTTATGTACTTGGAAAGCTCTTAAAATTGAGCTTAAAGTCTAAAAAGCTGTTTTTTGGCCATTGCCCAAATTTTGCAAAATTTTTCAATATTTTTTTCAAAAAGCTGAGACAATTTTACATGGAATATGTATTTTCCGAGATGGGTTCTCGATAAACATGCGAGAAATGAATGAATGAACAAAAATTTATTTTATTCGTTTTTGTTTGCCATCTTCCGTTATGATAATTTTTTTTTTTGAAAAAATACTTTTCTTGAGTAAAAAAGTCTCAGCTTCCCAAAAAAATATTGCTTTTCCGATAATGCCTGTGAAAAGCTCTCAAAATCGAGTTTTAAATCTAAAAAGCTGTTTTTTAGCCATGGCCTTATTTTGAAATTTTTTTCATATTTTTTTCGAAAGATTGAGAAAATTTTACATAACATATGTCATTTTCAAGGTGGGTTCTAAATAAACACGAGAAAGAAATTAATAAACACTTTGTAATTAATTTTCTCGTATGTTTCTCGTATGTTTATTTAGAACCACCCTTGTAAATGACATGTGTTATGTGAAATTTTCTCAGCTTTAAAAAAAAAAAACATCGAATAAACTTTTAAAATACGGGCAATGGCTAAAAAACAGCTTTTTAGATTGAAAACTCGATTTCGAGAGCTTTTCACAGGCATTATCGGAAAGGCAATATTTTTTTTTAAAAAGCTGAGACTTTCTCACGCAAAAAACCTATTTTTTGAAATTTTTTTTATACTGGTGGAAGATGGCAAGTCATAATGAATAAAACGAAAATGGTAAAACTAGACGGAATACCTCATGTAATAACGGCGTAAGTTAGAGGGGGAAAAATCTGAAAAAATTTGGGAATGTGTTTTTTAATGAGGACTTTCTGCTAAAAAAAATGCGAAAAGATCTGAGGGGGTCAGGCCGGATCCGACGTCCATAATTGGCGTTTTGACCCATATATAGATTTTCACGTTTGTATATAATAGAGTGATTCGTTTCAGAGCAACTTTTATTTTTACCCATCGTGCCCGAAAACCTTTAGTTGGTACCCAAAAACGAAGTTTCGTGAATAGAGGATGTTGTCAAAAAATATTTAGTGATCGCGAATCAAAATTGAAGGTTTTCCATTTGATGAACATTGAAAAAAAAAATTTTCTCATCATTAGTGTTACCATTCCGCGAATTTTGATATCGCGATATTTTCTAAGTGGGTTTTCATAGGAAATATGATAGTCTACAATAAAGTTTATTGAGCCATGTCCGTAAATTCAACCGTTTCAGAGGTATCATTGTTTCAAGTAAATATTGTATGAAAATATCTATTTAAACGGCTGTAACGCCTAAGCTATTAGATATATCGAAAAAATTCAAATGAGAACTTTGTAGAGAAAGTAATGTACTACAAAAAAGTCTTATAAGTCGAGCCCGTAAATTCAACTTTTTCTCATCTATAGGTAGATGAAGTAAAATAAATACATTTTTTCTTTTTGTTTTATTGATTTATTTGCATAGGAAATTCTTTGTAACATTTGTTGAATAGTTTTTCTGATGATTTTGTACATGCTATCTCATAGAAAATGAAGTTCGTTTGATTGAATAAAACAAAAAAATATCTATTTATTTTACTTCACCCGTAGTAAAAAACTCCATTCGTCGCCATTGAAAAATCCCCATTCATTCCCTATTGCCGAAATAACCAATGGAGATGAATGCCGAATTGCCTAAGGGGATTTTCGCCATTGAATTCCCCATTTGAAACGGAATGGGGATTATCTAATGGGGATTCAATGGAGACAATCCCCTTAGGCAATTCGGCATTCATCCCCATTGGTTATTTTGGCAATGGGGAATGAATGGGGATTTTTCAATGGCGATGAATGAAGTTTTTACTATACGAAAGAATCTCCATTGCTGTTCGCCACTCATTCCCCATTGCCCACAAAACCAATGGATATGAATGCCGAATTGTCTAAGAATATTTTCGCCATTGAATTCCTCATTTGAAACGGAATGGGGATTATCCTATGAGGATTCAATGGAGACAATCTCTCTAGTTCATTCGCCATTCACCTCCATTGGTTTTTGTGGGCAATGGGGAATAAATGGGATCATCAATGGAGATTCTTTCATATGATTGCTATATGTACATGGAATTACGCATTAAATAATCAAATGATGTAAGTTATCAGTAAGTAAGGTTAATCATAATGCTAATATTAGCATAACGACCAATAATTATATACGCATTATATATATTATTACATTTAATAGAAAGTATTGAAGCTCAGAATTGAGAAAATAGATTTTAAGTGTATTCAGATGACGATTGATAATGAAAGTATATACGTTTCTCCTCTCACAAATCGGGTTGAGAAGGACTGATAAAATTATGTGTATATGTTAAAAATAAACGGTTTTAAAAATCATTTGTCCCAAACGTACGCGTACTTGATGAGCAGTTTATAATATATTTTTTTAAAATTACTTTCGAATAATTTCCGAGCTTATGCTAATATTAATTGACCATCGATATAATCATCAGCATTTATTACAATTGAAGAAAATATTTGGTTCATATATGAGAATCAGCGACATCTACTCTCACATAATTTTATTAATTCACCGCCGTTTGAGAAATTCGCAATCGGAAAAATTCTCATCGATCGATGGGTTCAATTGTTCAGCATTGAACCTCGAATATGAATTGCAGCATCGTTAACGAATGCTGCTCATCATTCGATCAGTCATCAATGAAGTGACATTATTGATAAATGTTGATCATTGTATAATTCGTAGTTACTTATTATTCAATGGGTATCCTTGGTAAATGCTGATCATTTCATCGTTAGTCGCATTTGGGTTCCAATGAACATCTCTGGGAAATGCTGATCTTTAAGTTTATCCGCATTGACTTTCCAATGGATATCATTGGGTAAAGCGGATCATTTCGTTCATCAGCATTTACCTTCCCATGGACACCATTGGGCAATGCTGATCGCTCGATACATCCGCATTGGCTTTCCAATGAGCATCATTGAGTAATGATGATCATTCGATTCATCCGCATTGGCTTTCCAATGAGCATCATTGAGTAATGATGATCGTTCGATTGATCCGCATTTGATGTTCAATGGATACCCATTCACTGATAAATGGTCAGCCCTGTACGCCATTGACAAATGCGGAAATCTCAATTGGTCCCCATTCATTGTCCAATGGAGTCGTATGAGGACCATTGGTTGCCATTGGCGATTCAATGGAGTTTTTTACTACGGGCATACACCTATACCTGAGTTGATTTTACGGGCTCGGCTTATGAGACTTTTTCGTAGCAAATTACTTTCTCTACAAAGTTCTCATTCGAATTTTTTCGATATATCTAATAGCTTAGGCGTTACAGCCGTTTGAATAGATATTTTGATACAATATTGACTTGGAATAATGATACCGCTGAAACGGTTGAATTTACGGACATGGCTCAATATACTTTATTGTAGAGTATCATATTTCCTATAAGGATCCACTTGAAAAATATCGCGATATCAAAATTCGCGGAATGGTAACACTAATAATGAGAATTTTTTTTTCCAATGTTAATCAAATGGGAAACCTTCAATTTTGATTCGCGACCGCTAAATATTTTTTGACAACACCCCCCTTTCACGAAACTTCGTTTTTCGGTACCAACTAAAGGTTTTCGGGCACAATGGGTAAAAAAAAAGTTGCCCTGAAACGAATCACCCTAATATATAATTATATTAGGGTGCTTGCAAATTGAATTTTATGCATAAATTTCGTTGCTCATGACGATTCTGATGCGCAATGCAAATGGAATAATTCGCAACAAAATAGAAACTTGTCACATTTTTTATTACCTTTGCCTCAATGATTTCAAGATTAAAAAAAATTGAAACTCAAGATTTTTCATTTATTCGTGATAATTTTCGATTACTCAATATGTCTCATTTTTGCAAAATCCAAAGTTGATCGATACATCTTCAATGTTTGTATTGTTTCTCAAGAGTATAAGATTTTGATTCGGAGTAGGGTAGAAAAAACAAGTGTTATTACCGTTATATTGACGTAGAAAAATTATAAATCTCGTAGTAAAAAAAACTCCATTGAATCGCCAATGGCAACCAATGGTCCTCATACGATTCCATTGGACAATGAATGGGGACCCATTGGGATTACCGCATTTATCAATGGCGTATAGGAATGACCATTGATCAGTGAATGGATATCCATTGAAAAGTCACCATTGCCCAATGACTTCCATTGGACTCAATGATGCCCATTGGAAAGCAAATGCGGATGGATCGAGTGCTCAGCATTGTCCAATGGTGTCCATTGGAAAATAATAATGAACGAAATGATCAGCATTACCCAAAGATATCCATTGCAAACCAAACGTGGCTAAATCGATCAATGATCAGCATTTACCAATGATGCCCATCGAATAATAAGTAATGAATTATACAATGGCCAACATTTATCAACAATGTCACTTCAGTAGTAAACGAAAATACCATACAATAATAGTTATAACAATAATAATAAATTAACAATCATTGCCTCGTTTATTATTATTATTCATTGTTTAATTATTATTATGATTGATTATTTAATTATTATTTACATTATCACATGTATCCCGCGAGAACAAGCGATCGTGCGCCTGTCACATGTTCGTAACGAAGGCAGAGGATCATTATTATTATCACCACGAACCGCGTCGCGTTAGTTCCGAGATTTGGCGCGAGACGTCGCAGGACGGCAACCGCTGAACTCCCATACGGACTATGCGAAGAGTATGCTCATCTAGACGGGTGTGAGCACGGAATGTCAGCAGAAGTCGGTGTCGAAAAAATCCATGCAAAGTTGCCAGCTGATGTAATTGTACTTATTTATTTCTCTTAGAGAATTTCCGTTCACTTGGAAATTAATGTTTTCTTCGAGGATTGCCGAAAGGAGTGTTACCCCAAGAAAGGGTAGCCTGGAAATAAAATGTTTACATCGAAAAAGGGGTAACTCGTAAGATGTAATTGATCAAAAATATCCATTAATGTTCGCCATTCATTTCCCATTGCCCACAAAAACCAATGGAGATGAATGGCGAATTGCCCAGGGAGATTTTATCCATTGAATCCCCATTCCGTTTCAAATGGGGAAGTCAATCCCCATTGGAAAATTCCGATTCGATTTCAAATGGGAAATTTAATGGCGAAAATTTCCTTGAGTATCGCCATTCATCTCCATTGGTCATTTTGGCAATGAGGAATGAATGGCGATTTTCCAATGGCGACGAATGGAGTTTTTTACCACGGAAAGTTGGATTCTGTCATTGTCTTATCCATTGTGAGATTTTTTGCTAGTGATTGTTTAACCCGATCAGTATAGGGCTTCTTTTCGCACCACTCTAGTGTAGGGAGGGGGGGGGGGGTATCAAATCGACCTAATGCTTAAAAAAAATCGAAAACGTGTTCTTAAAAATCTGAAAAATTCAAGGTTCCATCTTAAGTCTTCCCCTTTACGATGAAATTTTACAAAATAGGTTATTTCAAATTATTTATTATATAAATAACAATAAAAATATGATCTCGTGAAAGAAAATCATTCTCTTCAAAAATTCATAACTCAGCGAAAAATAAATGAAATGGAACAGGTAAAAAAGGAAATTAAAGCGGAAGAGTGCGATAAAAAAATCGATAAAAAAATATTACAAAAAAATGTTATGGAATTGAAATCGTTATTTTTCAACATGAACGCATGTATTTTTTTCGGTGTGAATGTGGTAGTTTTTGATATAAAATATACACATTTTTCGATGTAAGCCCATTTATTCGGTAATATACGTAGAAATTATGGTTATATAATTGAATATAGTTCGACCGATTCACGTGAACGAAGTGTTTGAGCCACATTGACCCCAGAGTGCCTTGCCATTTTTCTATTTAAATACGTACAAAAAGGGACATGGTTTTTTTTCTAATAATATAAAGCGAAATTAATATCACTAGTACAAAAAAAGAGGAAAGAAAAAAAGTGAAATTACTCTCACTAGTACAAAAAAAGACAAAAATAATAAACTTACATTGCCTGTCACAATGTATACGTAAAGTGTAGTGGAAGGGGGGGGGGGTAATCGAACCAAATCAAAATTCGATTGCTCACGGCGGGGGACTGAAGAAGGTTGATGGGGACTCGAGACTCTACGTGAGATTTCTACTTAAGAGTACAATTTTGTAGGTCGAGGTAAATGCCCGTCCCCTTGCTTTGTTCGACGATAGCAGAGGTTTGAAATTTTGGCCTGGGTCGAATCGGGGACCCCCCCTTCCCTAACACTATAATCAGATTAATAAAAAGAAATAACGGTGCAGATTGGGCAACGGATACGATTTAAAAAAATCTGTCGTCCAAATTTTTCATATTGATAAGGTGATGTTGAAGTTTATAGGAATGGAATGGAAATAGATTTTTTGGAGCAAAAAATCGTTAAATTGTTTATTTATATCAATGCTGAAAATAAAAAGGGGAGAATATTTTTGTTGCGTTTCAACGATATAAAAATCAACATAATTAATTTCAGAGCGCTATAACGTAGGGGAGGCTTCAGCACGACGGCCCCTCTACGTCGGTTAATACTTTTTGTGGCTTTCAACCTTCAAATAAGTTTTATTTTTTCCTTTCTCGAACGAATTCACGAACATTTTGCTCAAAATAAATAAAAACATCTGGAGCATGACGCCCCCCACTAAAAAATAATTGATTTGTTTTCTATCTTAAATTTTTTTTTTCACAAATCATAATTAATGTTATTGTTTATTTGTTTAACATAAAGAAATATGTAGATTAATTAAAAATTCGTTAAATTATAAATAACTTATATATATTATTCAACTATTATTTTTTAAACCAAAATTTTTTTTAACATTTTTTTTAGATAATAGATAATTTTGTTTTATTTTGAAAATTTTTAATCTTGTTAAAAATAATTTTATTTCAAATTTTTGTCATGGATCATTTTACCCTGGATGTAGTACATTGGCCTAAAAAATGATGAATACATTAAATTCATCATAATTTTCAGAAAAACAAAAAAATTGTCTGACCTAATTTTTGAGGGTGGTCCATTTTACCCAAGGTATCGTGGATCAGCTTAAAAATGAGTCCATACATGAAGTTCATGATGGTTTGACAAGAAACCAAAAATTGCCTCCCTTATAGTTATTTCATCGACAGTTTTACATAGAAACAGACACAACTCATATATACGAGAATACATATATTCATTCTCGTATTATTGTATATCGCATATACAGGGTGTCGCACAAATGAAGGGCGATACCGTGAGGGTAGCTTCGTGACGTAATATCGAGTAGAAAAATCCTTTGCTATGTTTTGGTATTTTGAATGCCTGAATTACACAGCCACACAAGAAGAAAAAAAAATTTCCGCCTGAGGGTCTGACTATGTACACTGCATGTTTTTGGGGTCGCTGAATCCGAATACGAGGTTGGTTTTACCCCAGCTCGTCAGGGTTTAGCTATAACCTCAAAAACACTCCAAAATTAAGTTGTTTTTTAAATATCCCGAAAACTTTTATAGTTACGAAAAAATCGTTCTCGGTTCGTCTTGATGAGTATATTTGTGGCTACTAAAAAAAAAAAATATTCCGAAAAAAAATTTTGAAAAATGACAAATGTGGAGAATTTTGAATTCTTATAAATCTGTTTTTTATATATTACCTTGTACTGATCTTAGAAGATCCTGAAATTTTCAGAAAGGTGTTTTTTGTTTTTTCAAAACCATTAAATTTTTTATTTAAAAAAATCGTGTAAATCCACGATGAACATTAAATTTTTGCTTAAATTTTTATTATATAATACCTTGGACTGATCTTAAAAGATCCTGAAATGTTTAGGATGGTGGTTTTTTGTTTCAAAAATTAAAAGATCCTGAAGATTCCAGGATCCTCAAAGATCACTCCAAGGTATTATATAAAAAAAATGTAACAAAAAATTTGATGTTGATCGTGGATTTACACGATTTTTTTAAATTCAAAAATTCATATTTTTGAAAAAACAAAAACACCTTTCTGTAAATTTCAGGATCTGTCAAGATCAGTACAAGGTATTATATAAAAAAAAATTGAACTAAGAATTTTGATCGTAGATTTGCACGGTTTCTAAAAATTCAAAATTCTCCAAATTCATGATTTCTCAGCAAAAAATTCAGAACATTTTTTTTTCGTACCCACACATATACTCTTCAAGACGAACCCTGAACGATTTGTTCGTAGCTATAATAGTTTTCGAAATATTAAAAAAATAATCTCGATTTTGGAGTGTTATTTTTTGTGGTTATAGCCAAACCCTGACGCTAAACCAACCTCGGATTCGGATTCAGCGACCCCAAAAACATACAAAAATACATAGTCAGACCCCCAGGCCGAATTTTTTTTAAAATGTTGTGTGGCTGTGTTAATATTAATTAATTTAATTAATAACAATTTCAGGAGATTAAAATACAAAAAAAATGGCAAGGAACTTTTCTCCTTGATATTATGTTAATAATTAATTAATTTAATAACAATTTCAGGGGATTAAAATACCAAAAAATGGCAAAGAACTTTTCTACTTGATATGATGTTAATAGTTAATTAAATTACTAATAATTTCAAGGAATTAAAATAACAAAAAATTAAAAAGGACTTCCCGTAGTAAAAAACTCCATTGAATCGCCAATGGCAACCAATGGTCCTTATACGACTCCATTGGACAATGAATGGGGACCCATTGAGATTTCCGCATTTTTCAATGGCGTATAGGAACGACCATTGATCAGTGAATGGATATCCATTGAAAAGTCACCATTGCCCAATGACGTCCATTGGACAGCAAATGCGGATGAACCGAATGATCACCACTACTCAATGATGCCCATTGGAAAGCAAATGCTGATGGACCGAGCCATCAGCATTGCCCAATGGTGTCTATTGGAAGGCAAATGCTGATGAACGAAATGATTAGCTTTACCCAATGATGTCCATTGGGAAGTAAATGCGGATTAACTGAATGATCAGCATTACCCAAAGATGTCCATTGGAAACCGCGTCGCGTTAGTTCCAAGACTTGGCGCGAGATGTCGCAGGACGGCAACCCGCTAAACTCCCATACGAATTATGCGAAGAGTATGCTTATCTAGACGATTGTGAGCATGGAATATTAGCAGAAGTCGGTGTCCAAAAAATCCATGCAAGGAGTTCTTGCCGACTGATGCCCATGGGATAATCCCTATTCCGTTTGAAATGGGGAAGTCAATCCTCATTGGAAAATCCCTATTCAATTTCAAATGGGGAATTCAATGGCGAAAATGTCCTTGGGCAATTCGGCATTCATCTCCATTGGTTATTTTGGCAATGGGGAATGAATGGCGATTTTTCAATGGTGACGAATGGAGTTTTTTACTATATGAAAGAATCTCAATTGATTATCGCCATTCATTCCCCATTGCCTACAAAAACCAATGGAGATGAATACCAAATTGCCTATGGGGATTTTCTTCATTGAATCCCCATAGGATAATCCCCATTCCGTTTCAAATGGGGAAGTCAATCCTCATTGGAAAATCCTCATTCGATTTCAAATGGGGAATTCAATGGCAAAAATCCCCTTAGGCAATTCGGCATTCATCTCCGTTGATTATTTTTTCAATGGGGAATGAATGGGGATTTTTCAATGGCGACGAATGGAGTTTTTTACTACGGGTTTGATATTATTTGATAATGAATCTACCCCCACGGTTTTGCCCTCCATTCCTGTGACACCCTGTATAGGTCTAGATCGTCCAGGCTCTCTCGGACAAAAGTTTTTCCAATATATCGCTCACGAGTGGGGGCATAATTATCCCAGGCGTATATAAACGACCTCGAGGAATCAACGATCGATGTAAACCCGACATGTAAAAGTCGCACGTGTATTTTTTCGTGTCTAAAAATCTCGACATTTGGACAAGTATATAACGATTATAACATGACGAATACAAAAAACCTATAAATGGCAGCTGCTGACGATATTATTGTTTCGTCCTTCGCCATTTAATTTTAATCAACTTATCGAACGACAATCAAAGCAATATTTTTAGATCGTATTGCGCAAAAGTTCTGCGATGTCACCGTCTTTGTCCAAGCGGCTTCATTCAACGAGTATGTTTTCCTCTTTCTCTTCAATAATTCATCGTGAAAAACCGAGAGTTCCAATCGTGCTCGCTGGCCTGAAATGTTCTTCGACCTCGCTGCATGTGACTCTCATTATCCTCACGTCGAAACATTTTTAGATCGACGACACGGTTCATGTATATATTGAGGTCTTTTAACGGCGTCATGATTTTTACCCATATCTTTCCCCTTGCTTATCAAAGTATTCTTTTCTCCTTTTTTCTATACGTATAATATATACATACTTTTTTTGCCACCACGAGAAGTATATTATCGGGGAAGTAAGACGCGTGGGTATTATCCACTCGCATGTATGACCCCGTATACACAATATTAAATGCACGCGCATGATCAATCTCTCTCCCTTTACAAGAGCAGCGTTTGTGTGGTTGATGGTTCGTTCGTCCATTAGATCGTTCGTCGGACACGTTCAGGCTCAAAATTACATTTACATAGGCCATTCCTCCTCCGATGTTGATTTCTTTTCGTAGATTTCATTCCGTGTCTTGTCTTTTTCTTTGTTTTTACACCCAAAATTAAATTTCTTTAATTGAAATCCTTGTCTACACATTTTTTTTTCAATCCGTTACTTTACATCAAATTGTTCTAGAATATTTCGATAGGAATGAAAAAAGATATTACACTACCTTCTCGATATAAGAGCGCTCTAGAGCGGTTAGGGAAAGTGAATTCCGAGAAGTTCATCGCCGGAGCGTTTCATGACTACAACTCGATATAAGAGCTCGCACGGAGTACAAAGGTGTAGAGTGGGAGAAGCTCGCTCAAGCGGAACGGAGGGATACGCTCTTATGTCGAGGACTCTTATATCGAGAAGGTACTGTAGATAAATTAGTTATTTTGCTGATTTAATTAATATAGTACGAAGGCAACAGAGTCAGTAGAATGTTTTTAACAACCTCAAAAAATTACAGAAGATTTTGAAAAAAGTTAATTACCACTAGAGAAGAGAGAAAGAGATCGGTTAGACTCAAACTTGAAAATCCAAAAATATTGTCACGAAGAATGTAAAAAATGTTCACACTGACCCCCATGATTGGAAATGTAATATTTTTCCAAGAATTTCCGAGGTGTTAGAAGATTGCTAGAATATTTTTTTTTTGTATTGTTCATGAGTTTCTAAAAATCTCGATGAATTTATTATTTTTCCGAAATTCATAGAAATTCCATGAATTAAAATGAAATCAAATAAAGAATAATCATCCAGATCGAATTACCGTGAGTTACAATCATTGCAATTTTACCAAAACATCGTTTTCAACATGTTGGCTGTTCCTTTTCCAACCTGATGGAAAAATTCATTTTTTAAAAATATTTTCAAACCTTTTTAGGTCAGTAACAACATTGTAAAAAATGTTATTAAATTGAATATACTTGTTATGGAAATTGAAATTAATAGACATCGATTGGAAAATAAACAATTTCAACTTAAATTGAATATTTGTATATTAAAATTCAGACCATAAACTTCGAAAATTAAAATTTATATTCGAATATAACTGCACACATGTATATGAAATTTAATATATTATATGCATAAAAACTTCATATTTTTTAATGAAGTTTCAACAGAAATTTGTTACAGGGAATATCGTCTACAAAATAAGTGATTAGAATGAAATGAAGTGAGGAACATGAGTTACTGATTCTATATGGAATGTTCGATACACGTATATCGTTCATTCCATGCAAGTGCAGACGACATCGGACTTGACATGATTTTTTCAACTATTTAACCTCATAAGCACAATCCAATTTTCGCTGCTCTTGAAATCAAGCTTTTTAATTAATCGACAAAAACAACCGAAAGAAAAGTTAAGACTGAATTGAAAAATGAATGAAAATGGCTCATTAGGCCGTTCTACTAATAAAAATAGTCAATTTAATTCAAGAGGGACCTATTGATGTTTCGGTTGAATTACCACGGAATAGCCAATATATATTAACGTTTACATGCGAAGCGTGTATACATATATATAGATATGTACATACATAGTCTAAGATTATAATAATTTTATTTTGCCACATCGGCCTCTGTCCCTTCTTCCGAGTCAACCGGTACGCGTGACGCCGGGTTATACCGGTTAGGCTTTGAGACCCACCAAACAGACCGGAAAATATGCACGCTGCATAATTTAGCGTAGGTACTCTCGCGCGCGATCGTGGTGGTTCAAGCGACCGCTTGGCCAGCTCAAAAGCGCAAGAGGGATAGAAAATGAGCGAGCAAAAGAGTCCACGATATTATATGCACACACACACACACACACACACACACACACACACACACACACACACACACACACACACACACACACACACACGCACGCACGCACGCACGCACACACACACACACACACACACACACACACACACACACAAAGGCGCGCGCGCGCATACACACACACACACACACGCGCACACACACACACACACACACACACACACACACAAGCACACACACACATAATATGACGCGCACACATATATACGCACGTGTATATATTTTTTTTCATGCATAGGCACCATTATAGTGCTCTCTTGCCAAATCACAAGCTTTATCCGTCTATATGGATGGACTTTAAGTCTCATGGAGGACATTCGCTCCACCTACTGCCCCTCTCTTTTTTTCGTTCCTGCATCTTCAATGGCTTCTCTAGATATTTTATTCGATCATCTTAATTTTCGCTTCTTCTTTAAAGAAGCCTTGTTTTCGTGAATTTTTTTTTTCAAGATTTCAATGTGTGGTCGAAATGTCCCAAAATATTGAAAAATCATGTTTAGAAAAAATGGCTGGATGTGTGTGTTGTGTGTGTGGGCGTGTGTGTATGTGTGTGTGTGTGTGTGTATCCTGAGTTTCAGATCTAAATAATTAATAACTCAAGAACGCTTCGAGATATCGAACTGGAATTTGGCACACCTGTCGAGCACGAATAGCTCTTCATTATGAAAAAAAAAATATTTTAATTCTTACGGCTGTTCAGATTTTATCGACGTTTTTTGTTTTTGCAAAAAAGGCTTAAACGCTCCAGCTTCTGCAATTTTCAAGATATTGCACTTAAACTTTGTACAGAATTAGTATAGCTATTAAGGTTGTTTGGTATTGAATTTGGTGAAAATCTATCAAGGAATTAAAATTTTATGAAATT